>CM041802.1:43327050-43424550 GCA_023376895.1 Aspiorhynchus laticeps
TGGTGGCGGGTGCTAATTTCCATCCCTGATATCAAGCGTAGACATGCGAATGTGTTGCTAAATTACTGAAATATTACCTTTAAAGTTAGTTTAACTTACATTTATTAATTATACATTTTTAACTATACAATTTAAGATTTAAGTAAATTTAAGTACTTAAAAATAAATAAATACTTAATATATATATATATACTGTATTTTAGAAATACTTAATCAGAATATTTAAAAAACATTTAAATAAATATTTAATTAGTTTAGCTGCATGTCATTAATCAACATCAGAAAACCGCAAACATGCGAATGTGCTGCTAAATTATTAAAATATTAACTTGATCCCAAGGGGACTTCAAAGGGGTTTGGCTGACACAAATGCTGGGAATGCTTTATTTTTACATTTGTGTTCTGTAGAATGACCCAAAAGCGACTTACAAAGAGTGTGATGGGGTAGCCGATGAACTGCGAGTGCTTCTTGACGATCTCTTTGATTCGTCGCTCTTCGATGTACTCTGTCTGATCGTCCTTCAAATGCAGAATCACTTTTGTGCCGCGACCGATCGGCTCGCCTGGAGAAAGAGCAACATCTCCATTAAACCTCAGTTACAGCTCGCATTCAATTTCAACCAGTCTGACAATTCAGGGCTCCAGACAAAAAAGTTGAGTAAGGAGCCACTGGCTCCTATAAGAAAAAAACTTAGGCGTTAAATTATTTTTTTAGGTGCCACAGAATGAACATTTTAACCATACTGTCATGCGTTTATGACCTACTTTTCTTTACTTTATCAGCATTTTAATCCATCTTGTAGATGTCCTGGGAATCAAGGTTCACTTAAAGTGGGAACTAAATGTCTTTTCCAACTTGAGAACTATATACAGTCACAAAGAATTGTTTATTACACAGAATCTGTGCCAGTATCATGGACCATAAGCATCACTTTGGCCACTGAGAGTAGTTTGGGCTCCTCCTCAATGCATGCTATAAATGTAGTCACATGTCTTTCACACATTCAGTCTGTTTTTCTTCATCATTAAAATGCAATTTTATAGGAGTTGAATCATGTAGACAACAGGTTAAGTCAAAATATTAATATGCAATAGCGCAGAGGTCTTCAACCCTGCTCCTGGGGACCCATTGTCCTGCAAACTTTATTTCCAACCTGCTTCAGCACACCTGCATGTGTATTGTCAAGCAATCCTAAAGAGCTTGATTAGCTGCTTCAGGTGTGTTTGATTAGGGTTGGAGCTAAACTCTCCAGGATAGTGGGTCCCCAGGAGCAGGGTTGAAGACCTCTGCAATAGCGTATTGATTTTTTTCATGATTTAAATCATTTAAAATATCAGTATACACATTTTTGTGTTTAATATATCAAAACATTATTTATGTATTTGTAATTGCAGGTTAAATGCATTCATGTCTTGCATTAAACAGTGTGTAAATACATCTAAATGCCACTTCAGATGCAGCTTCTGTGTAACAGTCCACATGTTTTATTATTCTATTTTATTATCTTTTGAATTTGACTCAAAAGATAATGGACACTTTTTGAAAAAATGGCAAGTTGTAAAGGTAAAAATGCCCATAAAATGTAAAAATCTGTTTAAACTTATTGGAAAAGTTCAATTTTGAACTGTGAACTGACCGCCGCACAGAATATGAAGAATATCAAAAACTTTAGGTGTCAGCCGTCTACGGCAGTCCTTAAGATACAATAACACACTCAGCAAAATATAATCTAATTATCGATATCGATAAAATCCCAGAAAGTATCGAGATATTATTTTGTCAATATAGCACACCCCTAGTCATAACATATAAATATATATAGTCACCAGTGGCGACCTCAGCAAAAACTTCACTCGCAAATTAATATTTTTGGTCGATAGTTTGGAGCCCTGCAATTCATTCACTAAATCAAAGACACTCACAGTTGT
Organism: Aspiorhynchus laticeps; assembly: GCA_023376895.1. NCBI lineage: Eukaryota > Metazoa > Chordata > Actinopteri > Cypriniformes > Cyprinidae > Aspiorhynchus > Aspiorhynchus laticeps. The sequence goes on from CM041802.1 coordinate 43,328,980, forward strand.
CCACTTTAACGGTGAATGATCCTCCTGCTGACGACTCCCATGCATACTGCTCGTCATCGATGTGTTTGGTGATGACCGTGACTTTCTCGGCCACTAGGAAGGCAGAATAGAAACCGACTCCAAACTGACCGATCATGGAAATGTCTGCTCCGGCCTGCAGAGCCTCCATGAAGGCCTTCGTGCCGGATTTGGCGATGGTGCCCAGGTTGTTGATGAGGTCTGCTTTGGTCATGCCGATGCCGGTGTCGATGAGTGTGAGTGTGCGCTCTTGTATGTTGGGAATGATTTCGATTTTGAGGTCTTTTCCTGAGTCTAGCTTGCTCGGGTCTGTGAGACTCTCATAGCGGATTTTGTCCAAAGCCTGATGGAAAGTAAGAATATTTCATTTAGTTTTATGGGTCCATTAGATCATGTGACTCTGGAGCACAAAAGCAGTCATCAGTAGGGATGGGTATCGTTAAGGTTTTAACGGTATTACTACTCTTATCGATACTGCTTATCGGTCCGGTACTTTAACGGTATTCTTATCGGTACTTTTTGTTATACTGTGTATATATATATACTGTATATATATATATATATATCTATATATATATATTATAACAAATTAGGAGCTGAATTAACATTACTTTATATTCTGACATGTAAAATTAATATTTAATTAAATTAATATAAAACATTAATTTGTAAATGCACCAGTGTGCAGGCATTTTTTGTGTTTTATATACATAAGATACAGTAAGAATATTAACAAAGAAACAAAGTAAAAACAAACTGACAAATACAATAAAACAAATATACAAATTAAATGAAATAAACAGTGCTTTAATTTTTCCATGAACGTCTACTAATATTAATGTTCAGGCAAGTAATAGCCTACAAAAGAAATCTAAAAGTAATCAAATGTAAATGCACACTGCATAGTTTTCACTGTATGTATTGATAGATTAATGCTTATTAAAGCTATAACGTTATTCAGATTAAGAGCTGTGGGGGATTTTCTCTTTGCATTTTGTTCTTTGATTAACATTGAAGCGCCAGTCTGTCACTTTAAGGCAATATATTGACGCACATCGGATTTTCTCCGAACAGTTCTAGTCCACTTAAGACAAACTGTTTAAGTGAATACTCTCGTAGCTGGCCATTGTGACACATTTTTGTGTGTATTTGATCGTTTGGACGCGCCCGAAGCTCAAACTGTAATTTGCCTGTCTGTTTTGGAGCGCGCTGCGCAGGCACGCACGCACACACATTTCAGCCCGGGGAACAGCGTCTCTTGTGCAGATTGTGCTTTCAACGTTTTATTATCAAACATGTCCCGCAATTTAGCAACAGTAAAGACGGCATTTTACAACAATCACCGATTGAGCTGATTCAGACGTTAAGTTTTGGTTAGGGAGGAACGAGTGCGCGCCGCTGTGAAGGGATGGAAGTTGTGCTAGAAGAAACGCGGCTATAATCCTTAGAAGCCAAAATCAAAAATATATAAATAAACTTAGCTTAATATAACAGCCACAGGCATAAAGTGCATATGTTTTAATAGTTAGTTCTCTATTCTATCATAATTAAACAGGGCTTTCATGTTGCGCGTGCTGAAGCTCCTCCACGTGAGCGCGATCTCGCTTCTGAATTGCGAATAGCAAAAATGCATCATAGACAAATGTTTGAATATTATTGCATATAAAACAGCTGGCAACTCTGGTGAGATAGAATTTGCAAGATAATGTGTATATGTAGCAACAATAAATGTGTGTTTTCATAATTTCTCCAGTACCGACAGCAGAACCGATAACGTCAGAGCTTATCGATACTCCGGTCTTTCATAATTTAGCCCCGAGACCGATTAAATACCGAGTTTCGGTACCCATCCCTAGTCATCAGTAACACAGGTATATTTGTAGCAACAGCCAACAATACATTGTATGGGTCAAAATTATACATTTTTCTTTTATGACAAAAATCATTATGATATTAAGTAAAGATCATGTTCCATGAAGATATTTTGTAAATTTCCTACCATAAATATCAAAACTTAATTTTTGATTAGTAATATGCATTGCTAAGAACTTCATTTGGACAACTTTAAAGATGATTTTCTCAATATTTAGATTTTTTTGCACCCTCAGATTCCAGATTTACAAATAGTTGTATCTCAGCCAAATATTGTCCTATCATAACAAACCATACATCAATGGAAAGATTATGTATTCAGCTTTCAGATGATGCATAAATCTCAATTTTGAAAAATTGACCCTTATGACTGGTTTTGTGCTCCAGGGTCACATTTTTAAACATTGTTTTTTTAATAAAAATATACAATAAGGTTTTTAAACACCTTTTTGTTTATGTAGTTTTTATGTCTTTCATAGTTCATGTTTTCAAAATGATGGGTCAATATTTTTAGGACTATTAAAACTTATATTTAAATTAATGTACATTTCTACAGTAAAATACAATTATAAGTATACATCACTGTAATATTTAATTAAATGTATGCTGTTTTTAATGTGTCTAGATGGAGTTTGCACTTTGAATGTAACAATTTTTATGTAGTTTTTTTTTGTAACAACTTCCAACGAGGTTTAAACACTTCATGTTTTTAAGTCGATGAGCGAGTCGGTATTTTTATGACTATAAAAAATATTTAACAATACATCATTGCCATGTTCAATTAAATTTACAGTCAACTTTTTAGGGAAAAAACTGTAAAGGTCCTAAAACAGCCTTCAATTTCCTAATGCTAAATGTTTTTTCATTGTTGTTTTGTGTGGTGAAATGTAACCTGGACCACCTTTAAAACATTGCATCCAAACTCATAAACCAATACGTCCACAACAGATTCAGATGCACACTTGTGTTTCTAAACCGCTGGCAGCAGGAGGAGTGTTTTGTCTGAGCATCATGAAGACACGGGCATCAAATGATCTGATGTGGTAAGCTTTATTTCAGGATCCCGTCGTGTCAATAATACAGTATCAGTGTCCCTTAAACACTCAAAATCAACATCGGAATGTTAATCAATAAATACAAAACAAAGTGCATACACAACTCAAAGAAAAAATACAAAAAAGGGAATGACGAGAGGTTTCCCAAAGCTTTACCAACCAAACTGGAATGAACAGGAACTGCGATGTGGTCGAGAACAACAAGAATAATCAATAATCTTTTTACAGAGCTACAAACATGATTGTGTCAGTGTCCGCTCTCAGTCGACCTCCTCCATGCGAGACGTGTCTTCGTCTCCCTCCAGCGGAGGCATGTCCTCGATGGGAGCCGAGCTGGGCTCTTCTGTGGACAGATCGTCCTCGTCGATGCCTGAAACGGGCAGAAAAAACATTCAAATGCTTGTTTTCCATTGAAATTGCATGCAATCTCATGCATATTGAGTAGAGATGTAACGATATCAAAATCTCACGATATGAAGTACACAATATATTTATTGCGATATTAAAAAAACAAAGGATAAATGACGAATTGGAAAAAAATAAATAATAATTGTACATTTTAAAAGTTAAATTATTCTATCTAATGCACTTTGAGAATTCAGAATTAAGAGCTGCAACTCATGATCTTAAAGGTGCTGTATGTAGGATTTTGACTCTACTAAAGCATAAAAATACCATAATATGCTTGCAGACATTTAAGAAACATGCTAAATTAACATACTTGTTTATCTGAAAAACAATGCTATAGTTAGTAATCCTTCTTTGAATATGTGCGGTCCGGCCCGGAATGTCTGTGTTTGTTATGGTTTGTGAAACCCGCCCACTGCCAGTTTACCCAATTGTATTTCAGCACCCCGGGTTGCCAGTTGGCGGAAAACGCCGCGTATTTCATTTCATTCATCGTCATGTGCGCTCGTTCCTGTTGGTGTCGTTAATCTGGCAACCTGCGCGTGCAGTCAAGTCTGAGGAGGAGGGGCTGGTGAAAAAAAAACATCTCCAATATTTTGAATTTGGACTGCAATACCTAGTTCAACCGCTGGGTGTCAATCCTACATACAGCACCTTTAACTAAGAAACTTAAGTCAGAAAGAAGTCAGTGAATTGACTTGTAGCTGAACTTTAAAGAGGACTCAACCCTCTTTTTATTTGTGATGCACTGTCTGAGTCTAAAATACATTCACACTGTTTTAGGAAGACAAACTAATTCGAATATAATAATAATAATAATAATGACAGTAGGGCTGCACAATTAATCGAATTTCTAATTGCAATTACAGATGCCACAATTATGTAATCGTTCAAAGCAGCAATTAATCGTTCAAAATCCACTGATGTTATTCTGTGTGCTTAAGATGTTTTTTTTTCTTTCTACATGTTATCTTAAGGGTTTCTGCATTGTTTTAATTTTAGTTTTAGTATTATAATACCATGCATATTTGTACTTTTTTATTTAAAAAAGAAACCAATCCAATGTATAGTTCACATTTAAGGCTTAATACTATAGAAGTTTGTCAGTTAGAGTGTTTTCAGCTTGTTTATTTTCATCTAAAAATATGGCATGCGGTTGCTTCAAACAATGGTATAAACATCATTCAATGTAAATTGTGATGATCGTAATTAATAATCGCAATTACAATTGCAAGGGGATAATCGACAATTATGATTTTTGTCATAATCGTGCCGCCCTAAATGACAGCAATAGCCACATATTGTAAAACAATTGCACTGTAAAATAAATGAATATTTATATTTCATAGGTATATTATTTTTGCTTTACACCACAGTAGGGAAATTACAATACTACTTTCCTAATTTCTACACTTGAAAGAGATTTTGAAGTTGGACTGCATTTAATCCGCTAGCTGTCAGTAATTCATGCTGCACTTTTAAGCTTTTATTTTGAAAAAAAACTCCAGCTTCAGTGAAAACAGGCACAAAAACACGTCTCACTACAAATCTAGAGAAATGCTGTGATCATCTGCTGTGAAATAAAGCAGAACTGGTGGCCGTTTCGTTTCCAAACACGTGCTAAACTCACAGAACGTGTAATAAACGAGTTGACTGCATCATTCGGTGTGAACAGAGACGCAGAAAACACCGGATCACGAGCTGATCGTCTGAATGAAGAGCGAGCTTCGCTTTGAAACAGACTTGATGAAGAGTAGGGGTGCAACGGATCATAGATGATCCGTGATCCGTACGGACCAGTCCCCACGGTTCGGCACGCATGTGATTCGCGGATCAACTGATAAGTTTAACATAGAGTGAAAGTTTATCATTTGCACGCGCTCCGTTTCTGCGCTCAGCCGCTGCCGCACACACTGATGCGCGCACACGCAGAGAGAGCGCGCGAGAAAGAGAGGCGTGATTTAGATACCGCGTTTCAGACAACGCCTCAACGGATGGATACATACACACACACACAAAGTTATGTTAAAATACCCGTTTTGGCAAGTATTCTGTAAACACAGTCAGTTATGTCTTAAGTTAACGTATACAGCCGAGAAAGAAACCGGATGCGTGGCAGTATTTGGTCCGTGCATTTAGTCTTAAAGAGACAGCAGCCTATAACACCTGATTCTGTCTGCTAATAATCTGTGATTAAATTATGCAGTAAGCATTATTGTGTTTTACACTTAATTTTTACATTTCTGCACCTGAATACTACTGTTACTGTCTTTAATTATAATTTTATGTTGTAGGCTGGAAATCTATCTATTGGTTGAAAATCTAATTAATTTGTGTAATTGTTCTTGGTTTATTACTGACTTTAGTAGTAAAGCAACTTTTTTTTGCTGATCCGAAAAATGATCCGATCCGTGACTCAAAATCCGAACCGTGATCCGAACCGTGAGTTTTGTGATCCGTTGCACCACTAATGAAGAGATTATATTGTGCTTTCAGTTTGAGTTCGTTTGACAGATACTGTGCCAAAACATAATGACCCAAAACACAACTTTACAGACCTTTTATGTTCGATTAAGAAGATTAAATATATTTTAAAAACTACACTTTATGCCCGGAAGACTATCGTTTCATATCGTCATGTGACCACGATGATATCCAGACATTGATAATATCGTAACATCCCTAATATCGAGTCTCTGACCCACCTAATCCGAGTTTGATCATCCTGTAGATGCGGTTGGAGTGCGTCTGTGGGTCGTCCAGCGTGAAGCCCGAGGAGAGCAGCGCCGTCTCGAACAGCAGGATCACCAGATCCTTCACCGATTTGTCGTTCTTGTCAGCTTCTGCTTTCTGGCGGAGCGTCTCGAGGATGGGATGGACGGGGTTGATCTCCAGGTGCTTCTTGGCTGCCATGTAGCCCATGGTGGAGTTGTCCCTCAAGGCCTGGGCCTTCATGATCCTCTCCATGTTGGCCGTCCAGCCGTATGTGCTTGTGACGATGCAGCAGGGCGAAGAAACCAGACGGTTTGAGACGGTGACCTGATGCAGGAATAAATGGAGCGGTTAGCAATCAAATGCAATGTGAAGATGCACCACTGCAATGCATTCAGGGGGTTTCAAACTAGAAAAGCAGTGTAAAAGAAAGTTTTTACTTTCTGAATAATATTTTACATATAATTTCTCACACTATAAATTGGTTTTTAATACCTGAAAATATATAGCTGCCGTTTAAATTTTATGGTGTAAATACAAAAAAAGATTAGACAAATTTGATTAAAATGAATCATTTCAAATTAGATTGAATAAATATAGATGAGATTGCAATAAATAGAAAAGACAGTACTGTACAGCTAACAGTACTGTACTATAGTGAGTGAGGGAAAATTGTAAAATAATTGAAACTAAGTATTTTCCAAAAAATATTTTATATGTATTTATAATATCAATTTTTCACCGTATATATTCGGTCTTTATACATTAAAATATACATAGCAACTTTTTCAATTTTAGGAACACAGTGCAACAAAATGTGACATTTAACTAAATACATAAATTTGACTAAAAAATAAAAATTAGATCAAAAGAAATCGGTTATATAAATAAAATAGGTAAATAATACAGCTAACAGTACAGTACTGCAGTGAGTGGGAGAAAAAGCAAATGTAATAGAATGTAAATTGAATATTACTAAACATTTTCCACATAATATTTTACATATTTATATTATTTTTCACAGTAAAAATTGACTCTTTATACATGAGAATATATAGCCTAAAAAAACTTAAATAAATAAATAGAACATAAGATAAATAAATAAGACATTTAAATAATTAAAAATGTAATTAAAATAAAATATATAAATTAAATATATAATAAAATAAATAATACAGCTAGCAGTACAGTACTATAAGGAGAAGAAAAAAAGTAAATGTAACTGAATGTAAATGCAATATAAACTAAATATTATTTGACATATTTCTAATATTAATAAACACACTGTAGGTTGGGTTTTTATACATGAAACTACGCATTTTAGGATGGAGGTTCATATTTGGGAGTCTGTGGCATCTAAAAGGCTGAAACCCCTGGTTTAGCTGATCTTTACCTTCTCAACTTTCTTCTCCAGGATGTCTTTCATGATCTTACACAGGTTCTCAAACTTGGCCTTCGTCTCCTCCTGCTTCTTCTTCTCCTCCTCGTCCTCAGGCAGCTCCAGACCCTCCTTGGTCACTGACACCAGGTTCTTGCCCTCGAACTCCTTCAGCTGCTGTACGCAGTATTCATCGATGGGCTCGATCATGTAGATCACCTCCAGACCGGCTTTACGCAGGCGCTCCACGAAAGCAGAGTTGGCCACCTGATCTTTGGTCTCACCTGCAGAAGAAGCACGCAAACGTTAGTCAAAGTCATTAATGCAGTGATTTCAATGCATCAAGAGGTCAATGCATCCACACCGGTGATGTAGTAGATGTGCTTCTGTGTGTCCTTCATGCGAGTCACATAGTCTTTGAGGGACACCATCTCGTCTCCAGAAGCCGATGTGTAATAGCGAAGCATCTCTGAGAGTTTCTTCCTGTTCTGAGAGTCTTCATGGATGCCCAGCTGTATGACGGGAAAATATAAATATATAATATTTGTTGCCATGTTCACTGACTATTCATTTAAAAGATTACATTTAGTCATTTAGCAGACGCATTTATCCAAAGCGACTTAAAAATGAGGACAACGGAAGCAATCAAAATCAACAAAAGAGCAATGATATGCAAGTGCAATTAATACAATTAATATTCAGTAATATTATTGATTTGACTGCAGTGACACTATTGGATGAGAAAGAAACTAGAAATCAACTCAGCTGAATAATCAAACTATTATCTTGTGTTTTTAAAATACTGTAATAATTTTTGCTTTTTTAACAATTTGCAATAAGGTTGCAATTTTGTTTTAATAAAAATAAAAATAGCTCAAATACAGCTAACAGTTCAGTACAATAGAGAGTTGAGGAAGGGGAAGTAATTTAATACAAATTAAATATTTTCTAAATAATATTATACATGTATGATGATTTTGCACAGTATAAACTGGGACTTTAAACATGAAAAAATTTAAAATAAATCATTAATAAAATCTAAAATTAAACTAAATAGATATACAATTAATATATAATTGAAAATTTGATTAAAAAAATGAAATAATAAAAAGATAAATATAATTAACAAAATTGGTAATTAATTGAGCTGAATGATTTTAAATATTTTGTTTATAAACATTTTTTAATACATTTAACATTTTGCTTTTTTAGTTACTATTTGCAATAATACATTTTTAAACATTTATGTTTTTAAGTTTATGAGTGAATCAATATTTTAAGATTATTAAAAATATGTGTCCCTGGAGCACAAAAGCAGTCATAAGTAACACAGGTATATTTGTATACAATACATTGTTTGGGTCAAAATTATACATTTTTCTTTTATGACAAAAATCATTAGGATATTAAGTAAAGATCATGTTCCATGAAGATATTTTGTAAATGTCCTACCGTAAATATATCAAAACTTTTTTGATTAGTAATATGCATTGCTAAGAACTTCATTTGAACAACTTTAAAGATGATTTTCTCAATATTTAGATGTTTTTGCACCCTCAGATTCCAGATTTTCAAATATTGTCCTATCATAACAAATCATACATCAATGGAAAGATATTTATTCAGCTTTCAGATGATGTATAAATCTCAATTTCAAAAAATTTACCCTTATGACTGGTTTTGTGGTCCAGGGTCACATTTGTAAAACACAATGCAGTATTTAATCCCCTTTATGCCGTTTTAATAAAAAAATAATAAGAATTGAACTGAGGTGATCTGAATGAATCTGTAGCTGAAATATAATTTGTTTATTATAGTATAAGTGATTAATTTAGCAACATTAAGACTATAAAGCGCTATAAAAATACAGCTGACTTGAGTTGAAGCACGATAATGCTTTTACAACAAAGCTTCTATGTCTGTGTATTGGATATTTGAGCTTGAGTTTCACCTTGATGTTCTTGGAGAACTGCTCGTAGCACTTCTTGTAGTTGTCTTTGTCCTCGGAGAGTTCGGTGAAGAGCTCCAGACATTTCTTGACCAGGTTCTTGCGGATGACTTTCAGGATCTTGCTCTGCTGAAGCATCTCTCTGGAGATGTTAAGCGGCAGATCCTCAGAGTCCACGACACCCTTGATGAAGTCTGGGAGGAAAAGATGGATCATATTAAAGACAGCTCTGAGGCTTTAGTTTAGTGGGAAATCTGTCTGGCGTTTGCATTATTCTGGATGCGATTGTGTTGGATTCAGAGACTTACTGAGATATTCTGGGATGAGCTCGTCGCAGTTGTCCATGATGAACACCCTGCGCACGTACAGCTTGATGTTATTCTTCTTCTTCTTGTTCTCGAAGAGATCGAACGGAGCTCTACGAGGCAAAAAGAGCAGCGCGCGGAACTCCAGCTGACCCTCCACAGAAAAGTGCTGCGAGGAAGTAAACACAGACATTGAGCGCATGTGCGATGCTTAGTGTTTCTTAAAATATGATAAACAATGCAATAAACATTTTGATCATTAGCATGTTACATTGTCACGTGACCTCCTTGTGTTGCATGGTGTCAGTTGTTTAGGAAATAAAAATACTGCATGTTTGATATAATTTAAAATGACATTTTTCAGTCTGATTGAATGGGTTTAGAAAATGCATATATATATATAATATATATATATATATATATATATATATATATAAATTAAATATATAGATACAAATATAAATGTGTATAATAAATGCAAATACATGCACACACACACAAATATATATATAAGTGCTGCGAGAATATATATATACACACACACATTCATAAAATATTATATAAGTGTTATTTTCAATTTTTTGTTAATATTTAAAATCAGATTTTTGTATTTTATGTTTTAACTTAAGTAATTGTGTTGTTGTTTTTATCAGTTTTATTACTTTTGTCTATGTCTACATAGTTTATTGATGATTATTAATAAACTAATGTCTATAGTTTATTACATTTTATTCATTAGTTTTAGTTTATTTATTTTTAGTCATTTTAGTGCTTCAAATTAAACTAAACAAAAATGGGAAATTTTGCCTTGGCAACTAACTACAAATGAAATTCAAGTGTTTTTATGTTATAAAAAATATATATTATTTAAGTAAAGTATAAATAATATACATACATATGACATAAAATATATATAGACACAAACATAAAAGAAATATATATATATATATATATATGTGTGTGTGTGTGTGTGTGTGTGTGTGTGTGTGTGTGTGTGTGAGTGAGTGAGTGACTGAGTGAGTGATGAGTGTCAGCGTGTGTGTGTGTGTGTGTGAGTGAGTGAGAGTGTCAGTGTGTGTGTGTGTGTGTGTGTGTGTGTGTGAGTGAGTGAGAGTGAGTGTGTGTGTGTGTGTGAGTGTGTGTGTGTGTGTGGTGTGGTGTGAGTGTGAGTGTTTGTGTGAGTGCGAGTGTGTGTGTGTGTGTGTGTGTGTGTGTATAAAATAGTTTAAATTAAATAGACAAGTGTTATTTTAATATCTTTGATATACTATAGTTTTTGTTAGGATGTTTGAATTAGTTCATTGTTTAACTGTTTCAGCTCAGGTCTCAGTCACCTTGACGGCCAGGTGATCCTCCCAGTCGTTAGTCAGACTCTTGTAGAACTCGCCGTACTCCTCGTTAGTGATATCATCGGGGTTACGGGTCCACAGGGGCTTGGTCTTGTTGAGCTCCTCCTGGTCGATGTACTTCTCCTTGATCTTCTTCTTCTTCTTCTTCTTCTTGTCGCAGCTCTTTTCATCGTGGTCGTGGTCCTCGTCGTCTGAGCCCACGTCTTCGATCTCGGGCTTGTTCTCGTCCTTCTCGCCCTCCTCTTCCTCCTCCTCTTTCTCCGTTTCCTTCTCCTCCTCTGCCTCGTCATCGCTCACCTCCTTGTCGCGCTCCTTCTCGACCTGAAACCAACCAAATTTGATCATCCAAAAAAAACAAAAACAGAAAGCACTGCTTAAAATCTCTATAAATCTTAAAAACTTGATGTACAGTAATTTAAGCACATCTGCATAGGACTTCAATCATTCTAGTAGTGAACAAATGTCTTTAAGCATTGTGCCATCTAGAGCTAAATTAGTGCATGTAAATGTATGTTGGGATCTAATTCTAGATTCATAAACGTAACAAATGTGTGTCAGGATCCTTGGTAAAAATTTGATGCTGATGTTTTAATGTATTTTTGAGAACAATATAAAAAAATAAATAAAATATTTGTTTAAATGTATGTCATGTGACCTTTAACCGGCATCGAAGAACCGTAAACATGCGAATGTGTTGTTGAATCACTGAAATATTACCCTTAAAGTTAATTTAACTTTAATTCATCAACTTTACATTTTTAAATATACACATTTTACATAAAAAAAGTTAATTGAAATATTAACTTTAATTTTTAAATTAACTGATATTAATTATAATTTCTTAAATATATACATTTTAATTTTTAATATATGATTTAAAAAAAATGCTTATAGATATAAACATGCAAATTAATTAGTGAAATGTTAATGTTAAAAGTTAATTTAGCTTTCATTTATTAACTTTTTGAAATTATACACATTTGTAAAAAAAATTAATTTTATATAACATTTGTATTTTTTTTAAAAAAAAGATAAATATTTAATTAGTATGTTTAAGAAATTAATATATATATATATATAATATATATAATATATATATATATTATGTATATATAATTAATAATTTGTTACATTATAGGGCTTTTCTGGGTACTCAAATCGCTTTTACATGAAAGGGGGGATATAATATATATATATATATATTATATATATATATATATATATATATATGTATAATTATAATATATGTTATATATAATAATTAGTTTAGCTGCATATCATTAATCAACATCAGAGAACCGCAAACATGCGAATGTGCTGCTAAATTATTAAAATATTAACTTGATCCCAAGGGGACTTCAAAGGGGTTTGGCTGACACAAATGCTGGGGAATGCTTTATTTTTACATTTGTGTTCTGTAGAATGACCCAAAAGCGACTTACAAAGAGTGTGATGGGGTAGCCGATGAACTGCGAGTGCTTCTTGACGATCTCTTTGATTCGTCGCTCTTCGATGTACTCTGTCTGATCGTCCTTCAAATGGGGGGGGGGGGGGGGGGGGGGGGGGGGGGGGGGGGGGGGGGGCCCCCCCCCCCCCCCCCCCCCCCCCCCCCCCCCCCCCCCCCCCCCCCCCATTTTAATCCATCTTGTAGATGTCCTGGGAATCAAGGTTCACTTAAAGTGGGAACTAAATGTCTTTTCCAACTTGAGAACTATATACAGTCACAAAGAATTGTTTATTACACAGAATCTGTGCCAGTATCATGGACCATAAGCATCACTTTGGCCATTGAGATTAGTTTGGGCTCCTCTTACAATGCATGCTATAAATGTAGTCACATGTCTTTCTTACACATTCAGTCTGTTTTTCTGGATCAGTCATTAAAATGGACAATTTTTATCAGGAGTTGAGATCATGTAGACAACAGATGTTAAGTCAAAATATTCAGTATCATGACATAGCAGTCACTTCTGGCCAGAAATTATTGGTCCTCAGCTCTATAAAAAAAACTAATGTCAAAATTTTTAGTCCAATTTCTTATTATTTAAATCAATTATTACTTTTATTGTATTGTTGACTCTTCTAGTTAGATTAACAGGTAGTGAAACAATTCAATAGTTGATTTTTTTCTATTAAATATTAAATACAGTAAAAATTGTTATCAGAATTTGTATTGAGTTAAATGCATTCATGTCTTGCATTAAACAGTGTGTAAATACATCTAAATGCCTCTTCAGATGCAGCTTCTGTGTAACAGTCCATATGTTTTATTATTCTAATTCACTGATTAAATATAAGAATTTGACTCAAAAGATAATGGATACTTTTTGAAAAAATGGCTAGTTGTAAAGGTAAAAATGCCCATAAAATGTAAAAATCAGTTTAAACTTATTGGAAAAGTTCAGTTTTGAACTGTGAACTGACCGCCGCACAGAATATGAAGAATATCAAAAACTTTAGGAGTCAGCCGTCTACGGCAGTCCTTAAGATACAATAACACACTCAGCAAAATATAATCTAATTATCGATAAAATCCCAGAAAGTATCGAGATATTATTTTTTGTCAATATAGCACACCCCTAGTCATAACATAAATATATATAGTCACCAGTGGCGACCTCAGCAAAAACTTCACTCGCAAATTAATATTTTTGGTCGATAGTTTGGAGCCCTGCAATTCATTCACTAAATCAAAGACACTCACAGTTGTCCACTTTAACGGTGAATGATCCTCCTGCTGACGACTCCCATGCGTACTGCTCGTCATCGATGTGTTTGGTGATGACCGTGACTTTCTCGGCCACTAGGAAGGCAGAATAGAAACCCACTCCAAACTGACCGATCATGGAAATGTCTGCTCGCCTGCAGAGCCTCCATGAAGGCCTTCGTGCCGGATTTGGCGATGGTGCCCAGGTTGTTGATGAGGTCTGCTTTGGTCATGCCGATGCCGGTGTCGATGAGTGTGAGTGTGCGCTCTTGTATGTTGGGAATGAAAATTTCGATTTTGATTTTTTTGCCTCTTTTTTATGATGAAGGCAGTACACTGTACCAACTGATGTCTCTAAGATTTTCCCCCTAATATTTAACCATTGACTATAGCATTCAACTTACAGTATAATTAAGAGCTATCAATTTAACATTTATTGACTTTAAAAAAAATTCTAATTTAAGTGAACTTAAAATCAATCTTCACATAAACCCATTAATAATAAATGTCATATAGCCTATAGCTACCTGTGCCTTCAATAAGAGAAAATTAGCCTAATTTGATAAAATTATCAAACACTAAATTCTACATTAAATAAAGATAAAGCTTTAAAACTACAGAAAGTTATTGATTTCCTCTTTTAATTTTTTCTTTGATTAACAGATCACAGAGCTGGTTATTAGGTATTTGGTGCTACTTTAAAATCTGAATTTGATGCGGATTGAATGCTTTAAATAAATGTGACTCATAAACAATAAATACTTGCATGCAGTTTTAAGGCAGCTTTAATGCCTTCTTTTGTAACTTTGACTTAACTGATGACATAACTACAACATTGCATACTCGTTAGGGTTTGAATAAGATACAGACTTTAATAGTATTGCTAATACAGCACGCGACATTTGTGCGTGCATTGAAGAGCATGCTAAGCACAGTTTACGGTGGCAAGACGAAGATTCGTTTTTACTGACATATGGCTACAACATCTCATCTGACCACAGTTCATGATGTTCTATGAAGCTCTCGTCTCGGTAAATTTCCCGTCGTTTGATCGCGCCTGGCGCTGAAGGTGAAGTTGGAGCACGCGTCTGAAAAGTGTTATTTTTGATTGCTTGTAAATACGTTTCTGCTCTGAATAAAACGCAATTCTTTACAATTGTGAGTGGGGTGGCCAAACCTAAGCCCTGCCCCTCATTAATTGCTAAAATATTTTTAATGCGTTAAACTGAAAAAAATAATGGCCTGCGTTAACGCGCTAATTTTGACACCACTAATAAATATATATAGTCGCCAATGGCGACCTCAGCAAAACTTAGAATTTGAATGTGTTGCTAAATTACTGAAATATTACCTTTAAAGTTAGTTTAACTTACATTTATTAATTATACATTTTTAACTATACAATTTAAGATTTAAGTAAATTTAAGTAGGCTTAAAAAGTAAATAAATACTTTAATATATGGGGATATATATACTGTATTTTAGAAATACTTAATCAGAATATTTAATAAAACATTTAAATAAATATTTAATTAGTTTAGCTGCATGTCATTAATCAACATCAGAAAACCGCAAACATGCGAATGTGCTGCTAAATTATTAAAATATTAACTTGATCCCAAGGGGACTTCAAAGGGGTTTGGCTGACACAAATGCTGGGGAATGCTTTATTTTTACATTTGTGTTCTGTAGAATGACCCAAAAGCGACTTACAAAGAGTGTGATGGGGTAGCCGATGAACTGCGAGTGCTTCTTGACGATCTCTTTGATTCGTCGCTCTTCGATGTACTCTGTCTGATCGTCCTTCAAATGCAGAATCACTTTTGTGCCGCGACCGATCGGCTCGCCTGGAGAAAGAGCAACATCTCCATTAAACCTCAGTTACAGCTCGCATTCAGTATTTCAACCAGTCTGACAATTCAGGGCTCCAGACAAAAAAGTTGAGTAAGGAGCCACTGGCTCCTATAAGAAAAAAACTTAGGCGTTAAATTATTTTTTTAGGTGCCACAGAATGAACATTTTAACCATACTGTCATGCGTTTATGACCTACTTTTCTTTACTTTATCAGCATTTTAATCCATCTTGTAGATGTCCTGGGAATCAAGGTTCACTTAAAGTGGGAACTAAATGTCTTTTCCAACTTGAGAACTATATACAGTCACAAAGAATTGTTTATTACACAGAATCTGTGCCAGTATCATGGACCATAAGCATCACTTTGGCCATTGAGATTAGTTTGGGCTCCTCTTCAATGCATGCTATAAATGTAGTCACATGTCTTTCACACATTCAGTCTGTTTTTCTTCATCATTAAAATGCAATTTTATAGGAGTTGAATCATGTAGACAACAGGTTAAGTCAAAATATTAATATGCAATAGCGTATTGATTTTTTTCATGATTTAAATCATTTAAAGTATCAGTATACAAATTTTTGTATTTGTAATTGCAGGTTAAATGCATTCATGTCTTGCATTAAACAGTGTGTAAATACATCTAAATGCCTCTTCAGATGCAGCTTCTGTGTAACAGTCCATATGTTTTATTATTCTAATTCACTGATTAAATATAAGAATTTGACTCAAAAGATAATGGATACTTTTTGAAAAAATGGCTAGTTGTAAAGGTAAAAATGCCCATAAAATGTAAAAATCAGTTTAAACTTATTGGAAAAGTTCAATTTTGAACTGTGAACTGACCGCCGCACAGAATATGAAGAATATCAAAAACTTTAGGAGTCAGCCGTCTACGGCAGTCCTTAAGATACAATAACACACTCAGCAAAATATAATCTAATTATCGATATCGATAAAATCCCAGAAAGTATCGAGATATTATTTTTTGTCAATATAGCACACCCCTAGTCATAACATATAAATATATATAGTCACCAGTGGCGACCTCAGCAAAAACTTCACTCGCAAATTAATATTTTTGGTCGATAGTTTGGAGCCCTGCAATTCATTCACTAAATCAAAGACACTCACAGTTGTCCACTTTAACGGTGAATGATCCTCCTGCTGACGACTCCCATGCGTACTGCTCGTCATCGATGTGTTTGGTGATGACCGTGACTTTCTCGGCCACTAGGAAGGCAGAATAGAAACCCACTCCAAACTGACCGATCATGGAAATGTCTGCTCCGGCCTGCAGAGCCTCCATGAAGGCCTTTGTGCCGGATTTGGCGATGGTGCCCAGGTTGTTGATGAGGTCTGCTTTGGTCATGCCGATGCCGGTGTCGATGAGTGTGAGTGTGCGTTCTTGTATGTTGGGAATGATTTCGATTTTGAGGTCTTTTCCTGAGTCTAGCTTGCTCGGGTCTGTGAGGCTCTCATAGCGGATTTTGTCCAAAGCCTGATGGAAAGTAAGAATATTTAATTTAGTTTTATGGGTCCATTAGATCATGTGACCCTGGAGCACAAAAGCAGTCATCAGTAACACAGGTATATTTGTAGCAATAGCCAACAATACATTGTATGGGTCAAAATTATACATTTTTCTTTTATGACAAAAATCATTATGATATTAAGTAAAGATCATGTTCCATGAAGATATTTTGTAAATTTCCTACCATAAATATCAAAACTTAATTTTTGATTAGTAATATGCATTGCTAAGAACTTCATTTGGACAACTTTAAAGATGATTTTCTCAATATTTAGATTTTTTTGCACCCTCAGATAGGGATGGGTATCGTTAAGGTTTTAACGGTATTACTACTCTTATCGATACTGCTTATCGGTCCGGTACTTTAACGGTATTCTTATCGGTACTTTTTGTTATACTGTATATATATATATATATATATATATATATATATATATATATATATATTATAACAAATTAGGAGTTGAATTAACATTACTTTATATTCTGAAATGTAAAATAAATATTTAATTAAATTAATATAAAACATCAATTTGTAAATGCACCAGTGTGCAGGCATTTTTAGTGTTTTATATACATAAGATAAGATACGGTAAGAATATGATCAAAGAAACAAAGTAAAAAAAACCTGACAAATACAATAAAACAAATATACAAATTAAATGAAATAAACAGTGCTTTAATTTTTCCATGAAGGTCTACTAACATTACTGTTCAGGCAAGTAATAGCTACAAAAGAAATCTAAAAGTAATCAAATGTAAATGCGCACTGCATAGTTTTCACTGCATGTATTGATAGATTAATGCTTATTAAAGCTATAACGTTATTCAGATTAAGAGCTGCGGGGGATTTTCTCTTTGCATTTTTTTCTTTGATTAACATTGAAGCGCCAGTCTGTCACTTTAAGGCAATATATTGACGCACATCGGATTTTCAACGAACAGTTCTGGTCCACTTAAGACATACTGTTTAAGTGAATACTCTCGTAGCTGGCCATTGTGACATATTTTTGTGTGTATTTGATCGTTTGGACGCCCGAAGCTCAAACAAATTTGTCTGTCCGTTTTGGAGCGCCCCGCGCAGGCACGCACACACACACACATACACACACACATACACACACACTTCAGCCTGGGGAGCAGCGTCTCTTGTGCGGATTGTGCTTTCAACGTTTTATTATCAAACATGTCCTGCAATTTAGCAACAGTAAAGACGGCATTTTACAACAATCACCGACTGAGCTGATTCAGACGTTAAGTTTTGGTTAGGGAGGAACGAATGCGCGCCGCTGTAAAGGGATGGAAGTTGTGCTAGAAGAAACGCGGCTATATCATTAGAAGCCAAAATCAAAAATAAATAAATAAACTTAGCTTAATATAACAGCCACAGGCATAAAGTGCATATGTTTTAATAGTTAGTTCTCTCTTCTATCATAATTAAACAGGGCTTTCATGTTGCGCGTGCTGAAGCTCCTCCACGTGAGCGCGATCTCGCTTCTGAATTACGGATAGCAAAAATGCATCATAGACAAATGTTTGAATATTATTGCATATAAAAACAGCTAGCAACTCTGGTGAGAGAGGATTTGCAAGATAATGTGTATATATAGCAACAATAAATGTATGTGTGTTTCCTTAATTTCTCCAGTACCGACAGCAGAACCGATAACGTCAGAGCTTATCGATACTCCGGTCTTTCATAATTTAGCCCCGAGACCGATTTAGTACCGAGTTTCGGTACCCATCCCTACCCTCAGATTCCAGATTTACATATAGTTGTATCTCAGCCAAATATTGTCCTATCCTAACAAAAGCTTATTTATTCAGATGTATAAATCTAAATTTAAAAAAAATTGACCCTTATGACTGGTTTTGTGGTCCAGGGTCACATTTAAGTAGCTTTAATAAGACATAAAATGTAATGTGCATATTTTTTTATTGTATTACTGACTGTTTACATGATTTACTTAATGAAAAACTACTTGAAGGCTACATGCTATTTTTTAAAAGACATCTTTTAATTGTAATTATTAATTTGCATTAATATTTTGAAGAGCATTGTGATATTTTTTGTACTGTGCGTCTTTGTTTGTTTTTTTTGCTGTTTGCATGTCATTACTGAAGTAATGTTTACTTGATGAACAAAGGCTACATGCCATTTTTTAAGCTTTGATTTAATTGTAACTATTAATTTGTATCAGTAGTTTAAATTAGTTAAACTTTAAACAGTAGTTTATTTATATTATATGATTTATAAATATTAATTTATATTAATATTTTTAAAAACACCTTCTATTAAATTGCTTGTAGTGTAATGTAATCACTAATAAAAATAACAATCAATTTTAAAAAAACGTATTTTTACAGTATGTAAAATTGCTTAAATGTAAACACATTTACTCAAGCAATGTTTACTTAATAAAAAATACCTGAAGGACAAATGCACTTGTTTAAAAAGTTATTTTTTATTAGTTTGCATTAATTTAAAAAGCAATTTGTTGTATTGCTTGTAACATGCTTATTTTTTGTTAATTTATTACTGACTACACAGCCAGTAACAGTAATAATAACCACAATGAAGCTTTCGAGTAAATATAGTTTCAGAAAAAAAATATGCAAACACTTCTCTGAAGCAGTGTTTACTTAATGAAGGATTTTTCACGGTGTTGTTGACAATACTAGTACGCACACCGAAATCTTGCCATTGTTATTACTATGCTACTATTACGTACTACACTATTACTCAATCATGTATTACACAGTTACGCACATCTGAAGAGTTGGAGATGAGCTCTCTGAGGAAGATCTCTTTGTTGGAATAGAAGGTGTTGATGATCAGAGACATCAGCTGAGCGATCTCAGCCTGGAAGGCAAAGGTCTCTGCTTCTTCCTCCATCGACAGGTCATGTGCCTCCGGCATCTGTGCATGACAAACAAAATATATATAACATATACACAATATTTGACGAGTATGCTGTTACATCAGAGCACATATTGGAGTTATTATACATGAAAAGCATTAGTATTTGGCTGATTAATGTAGTATGCATTACTGTATAACCTTCCTAAACCAATTAAGGACTCAAAGCATGGTTTAATTCAATTGCAAAACGGTTCTGCATTAATGCTATTAATATACACAAAGCTGAAGGGATTGCTCGTGGTTCGGGAACAGACTGTACGAACTCTAGCGCCTCCTGTCGGTCCACACGTGTTATTACGAGCTTCTAGAACCTCCGAAACTCTCTACAACATGCATTAACATGGAGCACATCACTTCAGATCTCACTCTATGTGAACGAGACACTATAATGCAACTAATTCAGTCATTAAAAACACCAATGCACTCTGTTAAACGTTATGCATAAGTCAATATGCAAGTATAAAAATCACACAATTAAAATGCACTCATTAACATAAGCATGCATGTGTAATAATGACGTCCACTTTCATAAGCATTCATAAGCAACTTTAATAATCGTGAATCTTACAAAAGCCTCGTTTAATCTCTCTGAGGTAACGTAACGTTAACGTTAAAACTGATCAACTCCAGATGGTCTGAGGACTTATTCGTTGTAATGTTAGCACTTAACGCATTGATTTCAGAAATACCCCGATTTAAATATACTGACAGCAACTTAATGATGTAAAACACTTCATATTTGTTAAGATACAAGTTAAAAATCGCCGTGTAAATGTGTAGTAGCATCACAACTGTTACAAGAACATTGACGGATGGATGAAGCGCGGGTAAACGTCGAATATCCTCACGGTATTTGCGTGAACTGGCAAATAAGTTGAATGATAATGAATTGGAAAGTTATTCTGATTCTATATTCTTACCTTGAATGGTTTATTAGATTAAGCGATCCTCCGTTAAGCCTGTGAGAGTTTTCTCCTCAGCTGTCACTGAGCTTTGGGAGATCCTATCGCGTGCGTTTACGTCGGTGGCGCGCTTTTATACGTCCTGACGGGAGAGTTCGAGAACGCGGACGCTCCAGAAATCTCTCGAATCTTCGCAATGCTTTCCTATGGGCGCAGGGGGAGGGGCTTGGCTGTCAATCATCCGCAGCCTCCAGTTCAACCGTTAAAGTGGGCGGGGCCAAGACTGAGGGAGATGAAATTTCTAGATTGCTCGAGAAATCAATAAAGACTGACTCCAGATCATATTTATCATTAGTCGTTTATTAAAAACGTTCAAGTCAGGTTTACAAAAAAAAAAAAAACAAGCTTATATTAGAAAAGCTCAGAAAATTCCATTTTCTGGTACAGTAACTACACAAAAAAACATGACTAAAAATGTTATTGGCTTGTTAACGTTCACTTTGGGATGTGGAGATTGTTTTTTACAAAAACTATAAATTAAATACATTAACAATTTAGTGTTATTTACACTAAAACTCTTTAGTCGACTTCCTCCATTCTAGAACTGTCTTCGTCACCCTCCAGAACTGGCATATCTTCTTCAGCGGGTTGAGTAATGTCTTCTACAGCAGAGTCATCGTCATCAATGCCTGAAAGAGATGAGATTAAATATAATTAAGTCATTTTTTTCCAATGAAATTTCATTCATGACTACACCCTTAAAAATAAAGGCCATTGAAGAACCATTTTTGGTTCTCCAAGAACCTTTCAATGAACATTTCTCAAAATAGCCATTTTTGTATTAGTGTAAAGAACAATTGAATTGTCTTAAGAACTTTTTAAACTATAAAGAACCTTCTGTGCAATGGAAAAGTCCCAGGTTCTTCATGGAATCATCAAAGCCAATAATGACCCTTTATTTTTAGTCTAATGGTGGACCAACCAATATGTTTTAGTAGATGATTCTTTAAAGAATCATTTTTATTGGTGTCAAAAACATTTTAATAATCTAAATAACCTTTTTCCATTAATAAAAACCTTTAGTGCAACGGAAAGGTGATGTTAAAGGTTCTTCATGGAACCATCAAAGCCAATAAAGAACCTTTATTTGGTGGACCGATATGTTTTAGTGGATAATTCTTAAAAGATCCATTTTAAGAACATTTTAATGATACAAAGACACTTTTTTTCACCCTACTATGCATTGGAAAGGTTCCTTTGATGTCAAAGGTTCTAGATCATTGGTCTCAAACTCAATTCCGGGAGGGCCACAGCTCTGCACAGTTTAGCTCCAACCCTAATCAAACACATCTGATCCAGCTAATCAAGCTCTTCAGGATCACTTGAAACCTCCAAGCAGGTGTGATTTGGAGCTGGTTGGAGCTAAACTGTGCAGAGCTGCGGCCCTCCAGGAATTGAGTTTGAGACCAATGTTCTAGATGCCAATAATGAACTTTAATTATTAAGAGTGTAGTGGTGGACAGATTTTTTTGATGGGCGTTACCAATAACCATTAATGCATTAATAACAGTGATATACTCTAGGCTACTGTATTTAAATGTATAATTTTTTTATAGTCATCCAACTTACCAAGACCAAGTTTGATCATCCTGTAGATGCGGTTAGCATGTGTTTGTGGGTCTTCCAGGGTGAATCCAGAGGAGAGCAGGGCGGTTTCGAACAGCAGGATCACCAAGTCTTTCACAGCCTTGTCGTTCTTGTCAGCTTCTGCTTTCTCTCTGAGCGTCTCGACGATGGGATGGACGGGGTTGATTTCTAGGTGCTTTTTAGCGGTCATGTAGCCCATGGTGGAGTTGTCCCTCAAGGCCTGAGACTTCATGATCCTCTCCATGTTGGCCGTCCATCCGTATGTGCTTGTGACGATGCAGCAAGGCGAAGCCACCAGACGGTTTGAGACGGTGACCTGTTTGGATACATTATTATTTAATGGCTCTGAAGAGCATTCACTTCAAAATCAAAGTCTAGTATGCTAACGGCTCATACCTTCTCAATCTTTTTGTCCAGAATGTCTTTCATGATCTTGCATAAGTTCTCATATTTAGTCTTCAGCTCTTCCTGCTTCTTCTTCTCATCGTCGTCTTCAGGAAGCTCCAGACCCTCCTTGGTCACTGATACCAGGTTTTTGCCATCGTATTCCTTCAGCTGCTGTACGCAGTATTCATCGATGGGCTCGATCATGTAGATCACCTCCAGACCGGCTTTACGCAGGCGCTCCACGAAAGCAGAGTTGGCCACCTGATCTTTGGTCTCACCTTTGGAGAAGAAGAGCAAGGTTTGTAAGTAAATTATCTGTGTGTTAGAACAACATTTAAAAAATGAATTAACCAACTACTAACCAGTAATGTAGTAGATGTGCTTCTGACTGTCCTTCATGCGAGCAACATAGTCCTTGAGGGACACCATCTCGTCTCCAGAAGCCGATGTGTAATAGCGAAGCATCTCTGATAGTTTCTTCCTGTTCTGAGAGTCTTCATGGATGCCCAGCTACAATTGGGAAAAGCCATTTTAGCTTGGAAATATTTCAAAAGTATCTCATCTATGATTTCAACAACTATCCAAAAAGCACACACACCTTGATGTTCTTGGAGAACTGCTCGTAGCACTTCTTGTAGTTGTCTTTGTCCTCGGAGAGTTCGGTGAAGAGCTCCAGACACTTCTTGACCAGGTTCTTGCGGATGACTTTCAGGATCTTGCTCTGCTGAAGCATCTCTCTGGAGATGTTAAGCGGCAGATCCTCAGAGTCCACGACACCCTTGATGAAGTCTGGGAGGAAAGTTTAACTCGTTAACATCTGAACTCTCGGGTCATATCGATATCAGATGTATAATTTCTAGGAATTGTTTGCAAATTAATTCCTGAGATACTTACTGAGATATTCTGGAATGAGCTCGTCGCAGTTGTCCATGATAAAGACCCTGCGCACGTACAACTTAATGTTGTTTCTCTTCTTCTTGTTCTCGAAAAGGTCAAAAGAGGCTCTTCTGGGTACAAATAATAGAGCGCGGAACTCCAATTGGCCCTCAACTGAGAAGTGCTGCAACAACAAGAAGATTGGTGGTTTAAAAGCAAAATGATTGGTGGTTTAAAACCAAAACGATTGGTGGTTTAAAACCAAAACGATTGGCGGTTTAAAAACAAGATAATTGGTGGTTTAAAACCAAAATGATTGGCAGTTTAAAAACAAGCCGATTGGTGGTTTAAAAACAAAATGATTGGTGGTTTAAAACCAAAACGATTGGTGGTTTAAAAAACAAAACGATTGGTGGTTTAAAAACAAGACGATTGGTGGTTTAAAACCAAAACGATTGGCGGTTTAAAACCAAAACGATTGGCGGTTTAAAAACAAGACGATTGGTGGTTTATAACCAAAACGATTGGTGGTTTAAAACCAAAACGATTGGTGGTTTAAAAACAAGACGATTGGCGGTTTAAAAACAAGACGATTGGTGGTTTAAAAACAAGACGATTGGCGGTTTAAAAACAAAATGATTGGTGGTTTAAAAACAAGACGATTGGTGGTTTAAAACCAAAACGATTGGCGGTTTAAAACCAAAACGATTGGCGGTTTAAAAACAAGATGATTGGTGGTTTATAACCAAAACGATTGGTGGTTTAAAAACAAAACAATTGGTGGCTTAATCATCTAGTCTACTCAATAAGAACTCCATCCATTTTTGACTCAATATTCATACCAACCTTAACAGCCAGGTGATCCTCCCAGTCGTTGCTCAAACTCTTGTAGAACTCGCCGTACTCCTCATTAGTGATATCATCAGGGTTACGGGTCCACAGGGGCTTGGTCTTGTTGAGCTCCTGAGCATCAATGTACTTTTCCTTGACCTTCTTCTTCCTCTTGTTCTGTCCATCTTTAGTGTCTTCATCTTCATCAGCGCCCAAGTCCTCAATCTTGGGTTTGTCTTTCTCTTCACCGGCCGCCACCTCCTCCTCCTTTTCTCCTTCTTCAAGGTCAACCTCTTTCTCTCTCTGTTTCTCAACCTGCAAGATGAGAATTGATGCTTTATTTGTTCAAGCTGATAGGAACCAAGGTTTGCAGTTCTGGTACCAAAGTACAAGCACTTACGAAGAGCGTAATGGGGTAACCGATGAACTGAGAGTGTTTCTTCACAACTTCCTTGATGCGCTTCTCCTCAACATATTCGGATTGATCCTCTTTAAGGTGGAGAATGACTTTGGTGCCACGTCCAAGGGATGGGCCTGCAATTCCAAAGCAAATGCATATGTCAAGTTCCAGTACTTTTAGACTAAAAAAAAACAATAAAACACTTATGAGGGCTCATACCGTTGTCTGGCTTCACTGTGAAGGAACCACCAGCTGCAGATTCCCAGATGTACTGCTCGTCATCGATGTGTTTGGTGATGACTGTGACTTTCTCGGCCACCAAGTAGGCAGAATAGAAACCCACTCCAAACTGACCGATCATGGAAATGTCTGCTCCGGCCTGCAGAGCCTCCATGAAGGCCTTCGTGCCGGATTTGGCGATGGTGCCCAGGTTGTTGATGAGGTCAGCTTTGGTCATGCCGATGCCGGTGTCGATGATTGTGAGTGTGCGCTCTTTCAGATTGGGGATGAGTTCAATCTTAAGGTCCTTGCATGAGTCGAGTTTGCTTGGGTCTGTCAAGCTCTCGTATCTGATCTTGTCCAATGCCTGTTTTGAAGATATGCATTGTGTTATTGTGAATTTTGGAACAATTACTGGTGCATAAATGGAGAACGCACTGATTGACTTACATCTGAAGAGTTGGAGATGAGCTCTCTGAGGAAGATCTCTTTGTTGGAATAGAAGGTGTTGATGATCAGAGACATCAGCTGAGCGATCTCAGCCTGGAAGGCAAAGGTCTCTGCTTCTTCCTCCATTATGGGCTGTGTGGCGTTCTCGGGCATCTGCATAAAAGATACATAATAAGGATTATCAATAAGGATTCTGGAATATGAAGCATTAATATATTCCATTTAATGTATTTCATTTAAATAGATTTCTGAGCATTGTCTGTCCTTTAGTAATTCTTACTAAATATATATGTTGGAATGACACCTGTGTTTTTAATAATAATTTTAACCTCTTTTATATTCCTCTGATACTACAATATATTTTTATTAAAATAGTTATGTGGTACAATATTCTACTTATGCTCTCATTACATTCATGTCTGCATTATAAATCGCTCATTTTTACTAATTAAAGGTTTCAACTAAAAAGTTGATTTAAAACATTTTTTTTAAAGAAAAATATATATTAAATTTGGTACTTTGTCAAAATCAGTGTTATTTTAGTATCATTGAGATACTATTATAGTTTTTAATATTTTGAATTAGAATTTTAGATTTTTATGTTTTTCATACGCTGTCATGTTTATTTCAGTTAAAGTTTTAGTAATTTTGTTGTTTTTAGTTTTTGTTGTTTTAAAATATGTCTATATAGCATTAATTTATTCATTCATTAGTTATTACATCAAGTTAAACTAAATTAAAACGAGAAATGTTCCCTTGGAAAACTAGTTGAAATAAAATAAAATTCATATTTTACTTTGTTATTATTTGGTAACATTTTTTTTTTTTTTTAATTTGATAGATTTAATTTTAATTTTAGTTAACTATAATAATCCTGTTAAAAATACAGATATATTTATTCTTACTAAACATAAATGTTGGAATGACAATTTAGTGATATTTGAATAATTGCAATTGAATAATCTGCAAGGTCACAAATATTTCATACTAGGTTATAAATGTTCTGTGGTACAATGCTTTTAATACTTTCATCACTACATCCTAAAATTCCTATTAAAACTGCAGATTATTCTAAACTAAGAAGGTGGGGGGGGGGAAATAAAGATTATATATTGTCAGTTATTCAAAATGCAAGTAAATAACTTGTATCTTTGTCCAAAAGCCTTTAAACTTTGAATGAATGCTAATGAAGCAACAGCTGATGCCACTGAATCAGCAGCACATGTCCAGCACCTGTCACTAGCAGTTTAAAGGAGTGTCACGTGCCACAGAAGCAGAAGGCAAATGGTGCAATAATGCCACCTAAAGTATCCTTTATACCCCACTTTTGGGGGTTTTACTAATGTAATATGACCTATTCTCATTCTTAGGATCACATTTTGAGTTACTCTGGTTTAAGAAATAGTCTGAAAAGCCACAGCTGTCATTAGGCCTCTCCTACAGCTGCGTGCTTGCAGACATGTGCTCTTAGCTTCTATATGAAACCCATTGAATTTGCTTACATTTGTTGGCTTTAATTTTGAATGTGAGGATTCCTAAAATGTTTGAAATAATTAGTTATGTTGTAAAATTGAGAAAATACAACTCCATAAATTAAATAAAAAATAAAATAAATAAACACAACATTAATGCCATTCAAATGATTCTATGTTCTGATAGAATTTTAACATATTTTTAAAGCATTTTAAAATTAAATTAAACCATTTTAAATTTAAAAAAACAGTGCAAATCACAAATTTAATATGTGGTATTTCATTCCTCTTACCTTGATGATTGTCTTCTGTATAAAACGTCTATGCAAAAAGTCTTCTGGCGTATATGAGATCTACTCCACTGGAGCTGGCTTTGAGTTTGTTGAGCTGTGCTCTCTGGCGTTGACTTCTCGTCACTGCTTTGCTTTATCTGCCGAGCATCGGGCCTTCTTCAGCCTTTATATACTTGTGAGCAAAGTTTCTCGAAACCCCCATTGAGAAAGTTCCAGAAGGAATGTCCACTAGAGCAAGGAGGGGTGTTAGAGAGCTAAAGTAAGACCGGCGGGCCATGTGTGCGAGACAAGGCCAGGCGAGTCCACTACCATATACCCCTTTTGTCCTTTTTGGGGCAGGGAGTCACAAGAGGTGTCTGTCAATCAAGGCCAGAACGTTCCGGGTGTCACATGGGCCGGTCAGCGAGCGAATCTCGAATGCTCATTGGCTGCGTAAGATTGCAAAATATCACAGGCTTTGAATTGAAGTGCCAGAATTCACACGAGCCACCTGTGAGATAAAGGTTCCCATGCATTCTAGAGCATTCTTGCAGGCCTCCTTGTGTTGAAATTATGGCCCAGTTGTGTTGTGAGTCAATGACCCCCACTGGCTTCCATGCAACTTGCCAAAAAAACAACCCTAACGCTACAATAAAAATTCTGTAATCATTTATTTACTCAGTTGTTCCAAACCTGTGTGAGTTTCTTTCTTCTGTTGAGCACAAAAGAAGAATGTTTGTTGCTCAAAACTTCATTTTAATGCAACTATACATCATCTAATTATATTTCCTTGACTATCCCTAGAAAGAAAACTACTTATGGTAATGTGCTGCCCCAAATGATTGGAATGTGCTACAAAAGTTACTGAAGCTAGAGACAAATATTCCAGTATGTGCATTAAAAAAATGACCAGTAAGTGCTCTGACCTCGACCTGTAAATGTTTTGACTGAGATTCTATTCTTTTTCTTTTATGTGTTTTATGTATTGTAATATATGTTTGTATGTTTCTGATGAGATATTAATTCTCCTGGCAGTCTGTTATTGAAATAAGAACTTGTTCTTAATTAACTTGCCTGGTTAAATAAATAAACCAAACAATTGACGGTAGCCATTGACTTCCATGGTATGGATTTTTTTTTGAATGGAATTCAATGGAGACCAGCAGCTGTTTGGTTACCAACATTCTTCAAAATTAAAAAAAAAAGAATTAAAAAATGCTTTAAAAAAAGGGTCAGTTTGACCTGTTATGTTCAAAATTAACTGCACAGACAAAAAAAATATTTTTGCATGTTTTTATTTATTTATTCATTGGGTAATGACACTTACGACTATTCACATACTGATTTGCAAATGACTACAGCAGTGTTTGTACTTAGTGTAAAAAGCATTTATCACTATTTGTATTTGGTGTAAATAAATAGATGTAAATAGTTCTAAACCCCTTTTAAGGGATTTTCACCCTTATTGTCAGTGCTAAAAAAATGTCCAGCTCTGAAAATAATTATAGGTGTATATCTCACGCTTATTTTCAGTGCAGACTGAGATCGAAAAAATAACAACCAAAAAAAAAAAATATGATCTCTTTGCAGATTTTTTCAGTTTCTTGATCTACTTCAGATTCACAGTCAAAAAATCTGATTGATTCACTGAATTGTCCAACTGTTCAATTTTTATCATTATGTATTATATTTCATGTTGTCTGGCAAACAATACATTTCTCTGTTGTTGTGTTTTTTTTTTGATGATTGCATTGAAGCCAATGCGGTTCAATATGACCAAACATCAAAGTAGTAACCAAAGTTTGTGCAGCCTTTCCAAAACACATCTGTGAAGAAATATTGAATGGACATGCATCACCTGAATGAAAAAAAGACATAATTTCAGTAACCAGAAATAATCAGATTAAAGCAGTTTGAACACAATAGGAGGAAAACAATTCTTCCACCGAGAAAAAAAGTTAATGTGATTTAGTGTAACTGAAGGTGTTTACCAATCAACGTGGTGCATTAATATAAAATGCATGTTCACAAGTATAAAATGCATGTTTAATTCATCAGCATATTAAACCGGTTTTAAATGTTTTAATAAAGGAAATGGTGTCTCAGTGTCATTGTTTCTCCGTGACAGTAATGACCTCCTGTCAGCAGCTGGCCACAGTAACAAACGTGAGTTTTAACTAACTCTATTATCTGTTAAATGTGAAAAATAAGGCATTAAAATGAATATGCAACTCTGCAATGCTGCACAATACACAATGTGTAAAAAGTGCTGTATAAATAAATGAACAAACCTCCTGAAAGTACTTTTAAATCTCTAAATATTGCATTAATATTAAGGAATTTTCTGTATATATATATATATATACATATAGGCTATATATATATTTTTTGTTTTACCTGTGTTATGAATTTTGCACTTTATTGTATTGTGTTATGGTTAATGTAAGTGTCTGTAAACTACTGGATAATGTCTTGGCATAAATTTACCAGCGCTTTTCTTCTTCTTTTGTCACTGCATTAGCAAAATACCCACATGAAATAAATACTATAGTAATTTAAAGTAAAAACTAGTGTTTTTGAACCATACTATAGTAAAGTACTTGTATTAATTTGTTGTGGTAATTCTATAGTTACTTTACCCATACTGTACAACTATAGGGTATATTATACTACAATACACAACAGTTTACTATAGTAAAAACTAAAGCATACTACAGTATTTTTTACAGTTTATCAGTACGCTATAGTTAATACTGCAGTATGCTGCTGTAGCATTCATTAACAATGTGTAGTACATACAGTAGAATACACGTGGTTCAAAAACACTATACTATAAATTACTATAGTATTTTTTCATGTGGGTCAAAGGCAAGTGTATTTTATTTTTAATACAACTTTCAAGCAAAACATTTGGCAAAAACAGGTTTGGGACATCTTGAGGGTGAGTATGACAGATTTCATTTTTTTGGTGAACTGTCCCTTTAAGTAAAAATGAAGAAAAATGCACAGGTAAATAATGTAATGCATGCCATTGACACACAGTGGAGTGACTTGTTGTGGGCTCAGTAGTGTGTGGATGTGCTGATGTGTCCAGTCTTGTCCAGCTGCAGCTGTTTTCTGACCAGAGGAGGCACTGCACTGTTTCCAGCACTTTCTCTGACATTCATAACACATGTACAGTGTGTTTCACAGGCGTTTCCAGAAGCACACACTCCGATGAGCTCACCAGAGGACCGTCCTGGTGTATATCTGCTGATATGTCAGTCTTATAATAAACAGTCTGTTCTCGCAGCAGCTCGTGGCGCTTTAATCTGTTTAGAAGTGACGGACAAGATACAGTGCAGTCACATTATTTATGTTTCTTTTACACTCTCATTTAAAACATGCTTGAAATATAACGAGTATGAATGTACATACTTTGACAGCTTTATAGTAAGGGCTCAAAAGCTCTAAAAAATTAGTTTGCGTCTTCTCTCTTCACTTCTCCTCGACGCACATGGCACGTCGTGCGTCATGAATATTAATTAGTCCTACGTTACGTGACATACAACGTAGCAAGCGAATTAACTCAGTTAACTTTATGTAGGCCTATTAGACATTAATACATTACAAAATCGCATTTATGAGATAAATTTGAAAACAAGGGCGAAGTATGTGAAGTCATGTTTAGTGTAAATGTCACATCCATACAGAAGTGGAAAAAATACGCATAAATCGGGCATTTTTATCAATTTATTTTGACCAGAAGTGACGATAAAGGCATCATATAACTAATAATCTGGCCAAATATATATTTAAATGCTTTTTAAAAATATATTTATGTTTTTAAGATATACAAAATATTTTAAAATAGCCAAAATATATATTTGTAAATATAGGATAAAGGCATTATTTCTGTTTTCATGTCTTAAAAATGTTAAGAATGTCAGTGTGCATTAATAATCATAAAACAATCAGTAAGTACGGCAAAAATAAATGCTTTTAAAAATCTATTTATGTTTTAAAGTTTTACTAAATATTTTAAAATAGCCAAAAATATTTGTAAATATTTAGAAAGAAATAGAGAATATTTTGACGTTAATATATTTTGAAAACATATTTAAGTATTTTTTTATTTTTATAATGCAATGATAGAACAGCTGTGACTTTCTTCTGTAGTCGTTGCTGTATATTAATTTGCATGTTTAGTGTAAATATCACATCCACACAGAAGTGGAAAAATACGCATAAATCGGGCATTTTTTTAAATCAATTTATTTTGACCAGAAATGACAATAAAAGGCATTATATTCGGATTATTAAAAATGTTAAGAATGTTAATGTGCATCAATAATCATCAAAAATCAGTAACTACGGCAAAAATAAATAAATAGGACTAAATAAATAAATAATTATGGCCAAATAAATGCTTTTAAATATATATATTTATGTTTTTAAAATATACAAAATATTTTAAAATAGCCAAAAATATATTTGTAAATAAATTTATTTGTAGAAAATATTTAAAACATATTTAATTTTTTTTTTTTTTGTATAATGCAACAATAGAACAGCGGTGTCTTTCTTCTGTATCCTTTGCTGTGAATTAATTTGCCAATTTTTTTACAACCACGATTTGACCTCTCACTTAAGTTGCGTGAACGCGCAGCGCTGTCGGTCTCGCGCAGAGGAGGAGCACGGGCGCGCGCATGCTCGTGCACGAAGCGGAATGAATACTAATGTGGAAGATGGCGGCGGAGGGAGGTGGGAAGGAGGCGAACGAACTTAAAACTCAATTCAGCACACGGGAGGGCGTCTATAAACTCCTGCCGAGCTCTGAGTACAGCCGGCCGAACCGCGTGCCGTTCAACTCGCAGGGCTCGAACCCGGTCAAAGTCTCGTTCGTGAACGTGAACGATCAGTCCGGTAACGGCGAGAGAATCTGTTTCAATGTGGGCCGGGAGCTTTACTTTTACATTTATAAAGGCGTCAGGAAGGTAACTGCTTGACAGCTGCTGGCACTCTTTCGTCAGCTTTAAATGAGTTTATGTCAATAAAGCTGACACATGCATGTGCAAAAATAAGTGTGCATTGGTCAAGAAAAGCGTTCGACTGTGCACTGTGTGTAAATAATGTTTACAACTCAAGTTGCATGTAAACACACCGTGCATTCACTGTTTTCCAGCAGATCCAGTGTTATGCATGCGGTTAAAGTGGGAAACCTGTTGTGTGATGTTTAAATACAGATTGCAATCCAGGGGTGCGTTTCCCAAAAGCATCGTTAGTTCCATTGAACTCTATATTGGTAACGACGGAACTTGCGACCATAACTTAGTTGTTTTTGGGAAACGCACCCAGAACAGTTTGTAGTCATTGTTTTGGAGCAGATCTAGAGTTATGCATGATGTTTGCGGCTCGCATTGTGTTGCAAAGGCTTTTGAGTGTATAGTTGTTGTGTGCACAGTTACAATCCAACAAAAATCATTTCGTTCACTGATTTCTAGGGTTATGTCTAAGGTGTACGTGGTGAACTTTTGCATTATGTGGTAATTATATAAACACACGTTTAAAACTCAGATTATATGCTAATGCATCTTAGAATATATATTTGCTGATTTTTTTGCACTGATCCAGAGTTATGCATGAGGATTTGGGTGGGTAACCTGTTGCAAAGGGTCATAAATTATATAATTCAATAATTTATGTTTACAGCATCATTTGCAAGTAATTAATGTAAATGCAACCTAAAATATACTGTGCATTAACTGTGTTAGGGCAGGTCCAGGGCTTATGTGTAATGGT
This sequence comes from Aspiorhynchus laticeps, assembly GCA_023376895.1. Taxonomy (NCBI): domain Eukaryota; kingdom Metazoa; phylum Chordata; class Actinopteri; order Cypriniformes; family Cyprinidae; genus Aspiorhynchus; species Aspiorhynchus laticeps. The sequence continues at coordinate 43,362,279 of CM041802.1, forward strand.
TACTTTATGTAAATACTTTTCAAAGCACAGTTGATAAGCTAATGCATCATATAATATAATGCACATTCACTGATTTTTGCACAGATCCATAGTTATGCATGAGTTTTGGGGTGGGTTACCTGTTGCATTGTGTAAACTTTTGTGTTGTGCATCCAAAATATCCTATGCACTCTGTTATCTTAGGCAGATTTTGGCGTATGCATGAGGTTTGGGGTATGTAACCTGTTGCATAATTTATGTTTACAGCATCATTTACAAATAATTTATGTAAATGCAACCTATGCATTAACTGCATTAGGGCAGGTCCAGGGTTTATGTGTAATGGTTAGGTGGCCATTACATTTACATTCTGTGGTAACTTTATGTAAATACTTTTCAAAGCACAGTTTATATACTAATGCATCCTATAATATAATGCACATTCACTGATTTTTGCACAGATCCATAGTTATGCATGAGTTTTGGGGTGGGTTACCTGTTGCATTATGTTGAAAAGGCTGTTGAGTGCAAACTATTGTGCTTACGATACCATTAACATGTAAAGTGCATCTAAAGTATCCTATGCTCTCTGTCATTTTACAGGCAGATTTTGGCATATGCATGAGGTTTTGGGTGGGTAACCCGTTGCATGATGTTGCAAAGGGTCCTGAATAATATTATTCCATAATTTGTGTTTACAGCATCATTTGCAAATATGTTAAAAAACATTTTAAATGCATGCAAGTGCAGCCCAGAATATACTGTGCATTAACTGATTCAGATCATGCATGTGCATTAATTGGTCAGTGAGACCAAGATCTTTAATTGCACATCATGCTTTCTTTAGCCTAACATCATGTATGTGAAAATATTAAATTGCTGCTTATTTCTGATGTCACCAGGCCGCTGACATGAGCAAACCCATAGACAAGCGGATATATAAGGGAACGCTTCCCACGTGTCACGACTCCAACGCGCTGACAGCTACGGCGGAGAGCGTCTCGCTGCTGGTGGGCTTTTCCGCAGGGCAAGTACAGCTCATTGACCCCATCAAAAAGGAAACCAGCAAACTATTTAATGAAGACGTGAGTCCTGAACTCCATTCTAGCAACTTCTTTGTTTAAGATTAAACCTAAACAGTTTTAACCTAGTTGTTAAGTCAGTGATCTGGACTAGATCAGTGATTTAAGGTTTCTATGTTAAAGAAGATACATTTTATTGTCTTTCTAATAGAATTAAATGTATATATTTTTCAAAATAAATCAATTATACTTTACATTAAGAAAATTAAATCTATTTTAGGACCATTATTTATTAATTTTTTTTTTTTTGCAAAAACACAGATTTGACCTTAAGTCAGTGATCTGAGCTACACATAAGAGTGTTGAAAAATAATTGTGATTTAAGGCTTTTATCTTAATTTGCTAAAATGCATTGTAAAATTTTTGAAATTATATAAAATTAATAAATAAAATAAATGATATTTTACACAAAGAAAATTAAATAAATTTTATGTTATGACCATTAAGTCAGTAAAAAACAAAAACAAAACAATAATAATGTGATTTAAGGCTTGTTAAAATGCTAAATTTGATATATATGTATGTATGTATGTATTAGAGAAATAAATTGTTAGATGAATTAAAAATACAATTAATAAATATGTTTGTTACATTAATAAAATTAATTGGATTTTCGCAACAACACCGATTTAACCTAGTTGTGACGTTAGTGATCTAGCATACATGACAGTAAAAAAAAAAAAAAAGCTAATTATGTGATTTAGGGCTTTTATTTTAAAGACGCAAAATTTTAATGCCTTTGTAATACTTTTTTTTTTTAATTTTCATTATTAAATAAAATAAATGAATAAATAAGTAATATTTTATTATAAGAAAATTAAATCTATTTTAGGACCATTAAGATTTTTTTTATTGTTTTTGTATAGTTTGCAACAACATTTAAATCTATTTTTGGACGTTTTTTGCATCTTTTGTAATTCTGCCTCTCTTTTTTGTTTCTGTTCTAACAGAGACTAATCGACAAGTCCACGGTGACGTGTGTAAAGTGGGTCCCGGGTTCAGAGCACCTGTTCCTGGTGGCTCATGGGAGCGGTTGTTTGTACCTGTACAATGTGGAGCACACCTGTGGAACGACTCCGCCGCATTACCAGCTCCTAAAGCAAGGCGAGAGCTACGCCGTTCACACCAGCAAGAGCAAAACGGCCCGCAATCCTCTCCAACGCTGGACGGTGGGCGAAGGCGCGGTTAACGAAGTCGCTTTCTCGCCCGACGGAAAGTTTCTGGCTTGCGTCAGTCAGGATGGATTCCTTCGCGTCTTCAGCTTCGACGCGACAGAGCTGCGAGGCACAATGAAAAGCTACTTCGGTGGGCTTTTGTGCGTTTGCTGGAGCCCCGACGGACGATTCATCGTAACCGGCGGGGAAGACGATCTCGTTACGGTCTGGTCGTTTTCGGACGGCAGGGTCGTCGCTCGCGGACGAGGGCACAAATCGTGGGTGAGCGTCGTTGCGTTCGATCATTGCATCACTAGCGTTCAGGATTGCGAAGCGCCGGCGGAGTTTAGCGGAAGCGACGAAGACTTCCATGGCAACGCGCAATTCAACGGAAATCGCGAACGGGCGAATAGCACGCAATCTAGACTATCCAAACAAAACTCTACGAACGGTAGCGTGACGTACCGGTTTGGCTCGGTCGGTCAGGACACTCAGCTATGCTTATGGGACCTTACAGAAGACGTTCTGTTTCCGTTATCCAGAACGAGGACTCAAACCAACGCAATGAGCGCGGAAACCGGCGCTAACGGAAACAATAGCGCGAACTCTTCGTTACCGCGCTCGAATAGTTTGCAACACTCGACAGGCAGCAGCCCAAACAGCAACAAACCAACCAGCATCGTAGACAGCGCTTTGATCGCGACAGGCGTCAGCAAGTTCGCGACGTTAGCTTTGCACGAAGTGCGTAAGGAGCGGAATCAGGAAAAGGAGCACAAACGCAATCACAGCATAAGCTACATTAGCAACAAGAGCAGCGATAAGCTCAACCAGATCATCGGCGCGCGAGCGGCTAAAACGGACACCGCGAAGACGCTGGGAACGACCTCGTGTCCGCGCATGGAGGAAATCCCGCTGCTGGAGCCGCTGGTTTGTAAGAAAGTCGCCCACGAGAGACTCACGGTGTTGATCTTCCTCGAGGACTGTTTGGTCACGGCCTGTCAGGAGGGATTCGTTTGCACGTGGGCTCGACCTGGAAAAGTGGTGAGTAGCGACTTTTGGGTTGAGTTTAGTGTGCGATGTTATTAGTATGTGCTGAAAATGTTCCATTCGGGATGTAGATGAGTTTGTTTCTTCATCAGGTTTGTAGAAATGTGTCTCTGCATCAGTGTCTCAGCAATGGATGCTCTGCAGTGAATGGGTGCCGTCAGAATGAGAGTCTGATAAAAACATCACAATAATCCACAGCACTCCAGTCCATCAGTTAACATCTGGAGAAGACAAAAGATGAAACTAATCCAGCATTAAGATGTTTTTAAACTTCAAACCATCCATAATCCATTACCAAAAAATATGTTCTAAGAAAGTTTTGTTAACATTCCCATGAAGTTATGAAAACATTATTTCTGAATGTTCAAAACGTCCAGTTCTTTATTTTTGGTTATGTGAAAAGGTCCATTTCATTTTCATTTAATTTTGCAAACATTATTTCTGAATGTTCTGAAACAAGTGTAACATTTAGATGAATGTCCAAAATGAAACATTTAAGTAAAAAAGTTCCATGAACAATGTATAAATAATGTTTTGAGAACATTATTAAAGACCAGATAACTTTGAATGAACGTTATATTAATGTTACTGGAAGAACGTTTGTTCATAACGTTGAGAGAACGTTCTGAGAACATTCCCTGTTAGCTGATAATCCATAATAACTCTTCCTCAGTGATAAAGTGTTCTGGTCTGAATCAGGAGAGAAATCTGCATCAGATCAAAACAGCTCTAAACAAATATGTGGCTGGATTTTGATGTGAGAGACAACAGCAGATGCACTTTTTCACTGGAGGAAGAGTTATTATAGATTATGGACTCTATGGTATTTTAGTTAAAAACATCTTAATGCTGGATTTGTTTCAGCTTTTGTCTTCTCCAGATGTTAACTGATGGACTGGAGTGCTGTGGATTATTGTGATGTTTTTATCAGACTCTCATTCTGACGGCACCCATTCACTGCAGAGCATCCATTGCTGAGACACTGATGCAGAGACACATTTCTACAAACCTGATGAAGAACAAACTCATCCTAATCTTGTCACATTTTCAGCTAATTGTTATAGTTACCTACAGTCTACTGTGCCAAAGACTGAAGCTTTTTGCCATATGCTTCAGTTTACAGCATTAAATAGAGTATCACTGGTTGAAAATCACTTTTTAGTGTGCATTTGTGTTATATTAGAGTTTTGAGGCGATGCTGCACTCATCTGTCAACATTGTGGTCATGATGCCGATTTTTGTTCTTGCCAAACAAACTGGCAAGACTCAACCAGGTGAAAACAGTTAGGAAAAGCAATTATTTTATTGCTAATGCTGATGCTTTTGTACTAAGTTGACACAGCTAACTTTTAGTACATAGACATATTTAAAATGTACTCTCTTCTGAAGCCTCTCCTGCTCACCAAGACTGCATTTATTTGATCAAAAATACAGTGAAAAATTGTGAAATATTATTACAATTTAAAACAGCTGTTTTCTGTGTGAATATCTGTTAAACTGTAATTTATTTCTGTGATCAAAGCTGTATTTTCAGCATCATTACTCCAGTCTTCAGTGTCACATGATCTTCAGAAATCATAATAATATGCTGATTTGCTGCTCAAGAAACATTTCTGATTATTATCAATGTTGAAAACAGTTGTGCTGCACAATATTTTTGTGGAAACTGTGATGCATTTTATTTTTTCAGGATTCACAGATGAATAGAAAGTTCAAAAGAACAGAATTTATTTGAAATAAAAACATTATAAATGTCTTTACTGGCACTTTTGATCAATTTAATGCATCACTGCTGAATAAAAGTATTAATTTCTTTTTTTTTTGTCTCTTTAGGGTCTGTTATCGTCCCAAAACCCAGCCGACTCTCCCAGCGGGACGGTCGTATAGCTGCTCTATCTGGACCTTCAGACGTCATTATATCAGTCGTGTCATGTTTGCTGAGGAACATGCATTTATTATTCACGCCGAAGCCTGTCAAGATCATATTTCACCCTAAAATCAACAAAGAAATGTTTTGCATAAACAAAGTGAAGGCTATTTTTAGGACCATTAAGATTTAATGCATTATTTGCATGACAATTAAACACATTTTCAGCCTAATTCTTGTTACTGTGATGCAATATATTGTGAAGTACAACTTTAAGTAGCCTACCATAATAGTATTTAATGTACAGTATGCAGAGTTTAATTAAAAGCATAATAATTCTGTCCAAACAGATGGTTTTCACTACTGTATAAGCTACTGAGAATTGTGGAAATGTGTGTAATTGTCATGAAAGTAATGAAAACGAATGGTCATTCTGGGTGAAATCTGACGTTCTCGGCAGGTTTTGAGTCAAACTGATGTTCAGTATTTTCAGTAATTAGTTTAGTTCCCTCTTGGTTCGTTATGTGTTTTATAACTATCATAGTTCACATAATCTCAGTCCATTCCTTCCACTTTCATGACGCTCCTCGGTTTGTCTTCACTGGATTTCTGAGCTCAGAACAAACACTGTCGAGGTGTTTTGCACTGATTGTTGAATCTGTGTTTTTCTCATAATTGCATTGGAACAAAATCGCGCCGGAAGCCGCCGATGCGTTTCGGTAACGGCGTGATGCTTCGCTCCATCAGCGCTGGATGTTGTGATCAAACTTTTGTTCAAGAGTGAAAAATCATTTGCACTAAATAATTAGAAGAAAATGGCTTTACAGATGTTTGGAGTCGTAAAGGACTCCCTGGAAATGCTGTCAAAGTATAAAGAGAACTAGATCTTTTCTGAACATTTATTTTAATATTGTTTCAAATCAAACGGGTTATTGTGTGAATAATGTGTAAATATTGTAAATTACGGATTTATGATGGATTGAAATAATAATTACACAAAATAGAAAACAGTTGTATTTCTAATACAGAGGAATTTATATATATCTATAAAAATTAAAATGATCTTAAGCATATCTTTGGCTTGTTTTTGTGAGTATGCTTTGAATATAATGTCTAATTTAACCCTTGTGCTGTGCAGATAATTCATCCTTTAGCTAATTTGGTGTTTGTAAATCTCTTGTTATGCTATATTATCACCAAATCTTGGATTTAATCATTTTATCAACTCTTTTAGCACAGGTTTTGTGTTTCTTTTTGGAACTGCTTGATCGTAGGTCTCAGTTTTTGAGTGAATATTGCCAAAATTATCCACAAATAATGCATTTTTCACTCAAAAACTGAAGTGGATGAGCTCAAATCAATGAAGCATATGATCAATCAGTTCCAAAAAGAAACATAACCTGTGCTTATTGAATGAAAACAAGTTGATTAAAAGATTGAATCCAAGATTTGGTAATAATATAGTGTAATAAGTAGGTCATGTTTGACCAGAAACACCTGTAACAAGGTGAGAAAAAAAAAATCCACCAAAAATTATACATTTTTGGGGATTTTTTTTACCCCGTGTGAGCAAAGTCAGTAAGTTTTACTCCAATGCGATAACATTAACAAGCATTTTCAGGAAAAATAAAATCCTCTATAGGTCAAAGTGACCCAAACACAACATTAAAATTATTCTAAAGTGTTTTATGTTATATAATGCCACTATATATCCTGAGGTGAAGTGTTTTGATGAGGGATGTAACGATTCACTCAACTCCCGATACGATGTTCTCCCGATTTTATTTATTTTTCAACAAAATTAGATTTAAGTCAAATTATAAATGCGTTTATTTTTTCTCATAGAAAATGCTGCACGCTTCTTTGTGAAGTTGAGAGATGTCAAATAACAAAACTAATTTGAAAACAAATCAAATCAAGAAATTTCACAAATGAAGGCTTTGCTCTTTTCATTTAAATTTAAAGGCAACCACTGCATTTTAATCACGATCCAAACAAAGATTCTACATGCATCATGAGCCGTTTTTAATCTAAATTATGTTGTATAATTAAAAAAATTTGAAGCTAAAACAGAACGGTCTGATTATAGCTATGTGAAATTATGCTACATAAAACATCTGCATGAAACAAAAACAGCAGATGGGCTGAATTAGATGCAAATTTACATTCAGACAGCAGGTGGCGCTTATGGAGCAGCAGCGATATAGCATTTCCTTATAATGCAGCTGTAAACAAAGCAGCTCCGCGCTTATAAACAGTACTTTACTATTATACAGAGGCAAGATGGAGAAAATACCATGTAAAAAAAATTCCGTAACATTTACGGTAAAAAAACGGCAGCTGTGGTTTTCGGAATTCTACCGTAAAAAATACAGTAGGAACGTTTTACGGTTTAAATACCGTAATTTCATTAACTGATATAATGTTAATATACCAACCTATTGAAGTACTGAAATCTGTTTTGTATCTTTGTAATACACTGATAAACACCAAATGCAGGTGATGAGAGTCACATGATGAACCAAAGCTCATCAGCTTTTAAATAATAACATATATAGAAGGTGCACAGCGTCATTCACACAAACACTAATCACCATCATGTGAGACTCATTAAACTGAAATATGCAATAAACATTAATTTAACAACATTAGATGTAACATACAACCCTAATAAACATAACTGATAGAAAAAACTAAGAAGAAACAGTTATTTCAAAGAAAAAACATCAAATTTGAAAAAAAATTGAAATGCGACGCAGGGAATTCTGGGAACGTCAATTTACGTTTTTTCTCTGTAAATTTTACAAAAATAAATTTTTGCTTCCAAAAATGGTATTTCACCGTAAAATTCACCGTCTGAAATGTCTATTACAGTTTTTCACCGTATATATTAGGGGAAATTACCGTTAACCATTTAACAGGTTTTTACTGTAGCATTTTCACAGTTTTTTACTGTTAAAATCAGTCATTTTTTACAGTGTACCATGTAAACTTTTCTGAGTCAGAGATACATTCTTATACACCCCCGACTGTACCAGGATTCATTTAGCATCTCAACCGGGTTGCATCGTCACATATTTTTATCAATTTGGGTTGCATCCCTAGTTTTGATCAAGGCTACAAAGATGATGATTAATCAACTCTTGCAATATTCAAATCTAATGTTTTGTGAGTTTCTGTGTTAAATCTTTAAGCACTACACCACAGTTTTATTCTCTGCTTGAGTTTGCAATCTTTGCATTCATCTCTCTGAACGAAACGGCCTTTCATCTGATGTGCCCCGACTTTGCTTCTTATAATTGGGAAATTAACGCAGAGAGACAGTTCGGTCTTGGCACACACACAAGGAGTATTTTAATGGACATAGTTTGGTACACATTTAGTTCTGATCTGCTTCTGAAAATATGTTTTGTGCATAAAAGACAAACCTCATAATTATGTTTTGAACATTCAGTTCCAGTAAAAATGCATTGCAATTTTTGTCATTAATTTCTATAGTTCTAATGCAGTTCAGATCACTAACTCTGAGCATTGCATTCACATAATTATATCTGATCACTTGCATTCTAACTTATTACTCATCATACAAACTGTTATATCCAATAGCATTATATGCCAGCAGTGGATGTCTGAATACATTGAACGCATGGTGGCACCAGAGTAATTCGTCTTAAAGGTCAAACCGTGCTGAAGGATTTAATATCTGCACAACGTTTGTAATTGGAAAAATTGCAGGGTATTTATAAACAGATCTGTGGGTAATGCACTTGCAGTATTTAAGCCTCGTGTTGTGTTCTGGTCATTTTGACCCAGAGAGGATTTTATTTTTCCTGATAATGCAGGTAATGTTATGGCATTGGACTAAAACATACTGACTTTGCTCATACAAGGTAGAATAACTTCCAAAAAGTTTTTTTTATTTTTTATTTGTGTGTGTGTGTGATTTCTTTACCCCCGACTTGTTACACTAGTCAGCTTCCCAGTCAAAAATGCCTACTAAAATTGCTATATGTGACCCTGGACCACAAAACCAGTCATAAGGGTCAATTTTTCCGAAATTGAGATTTACACATCATCTGAAAGCGGAATAAATAAGCTCTCCATTGATGTATGGTTTGTTATGATAGGACAATATTTGGCTGAGATACAACTATTTGAAAATCTGGAATCTGAGGGTGCAAAAAAATCTAAATATTGAGAAAATCACCTTTAAAGTTGTTCAAATGAAGTTCTTAGCAATGCATATCACTAATCAAAAATTAAGTTTTGATATATTTACAGTAGGAAATTTACTAAATATCTTCATGGAACATGATCTTAACCTAATATCCTAATGATTTTTGTCATAAAAATGGATAATTTTGACCCAAACAATGTATTGTTGGCTATTGCTACAAATATACCCCAGCGACTTCAGACTGGTTTTGTGCTCCAGGGACACATATTATTACCAAATCTTGAAGTCAATCCTTTTTATCAACTTGTTTTCTTTCACATAGCATGTTTTGTATTTATTTTATTATTATTATTATTATTTTTACTGGTTGATTGTAGGCCTTCACTGAACTTCAAAACTATCAACAAATCATGCTTTTTTTAGTCAAAAACTGAGGTGCATGTGCTCAAATCAGTGAGGCGTATACGATCAATCAGTTCCTAAAAGTAATACAAAACCTGTGCTAATTGAAAGAAAGCAAGTTGATAAAAGACTGAATCCAAGATTTGCTGACAACGAGAGATTTACAAGCAATCTTTAAAAGGAGATCATTTTTGACTGGAAAACCCAAATTAGATGAAGGATTTTCAGCACAACACATGTTCAGGTGTAAATGTAGTCAGATCTTTCTCCTGAAATCCCTCGAACCATAAATAAATTGAGAGTATTGAGTGTATTATAGAGTATTGAGCTATAAAATCAATGATGATTTCATCTTGAGAGAATCTGATGAGAGCATTCGAGGTCAAATAGCAAGATCTCTGACTATTTGACCAGTCTTTTTATTATTATTATTTAAACAAAAGTGAAATTTTATCCTGGTTGTTGTTGCATTAAAGTCGCTCACACAAAGTCCATCGGTGCAGTTCTCTGTTCTGCTGCATTGATCTGCATTTTATCATTATTGCTAACACAAGCGTTTATGATTAATAGGATGCATTTCACTGGAGTTCTTTGAATTATTAGCTGAAAAGATTGTGGCAAGAAATGCATGCATTTAAAAAGTGCTCAGATCAGATATTCACCAGAGGGATGATAAAACAAGTCCCACAGACGCACAATGAAGGAGGAATGGAGACCAGAAGATCTCAGAGGTGTGAGGATGCAAGACTCTTTTCACATGCAACTGTAACAATGCACTAAAAATCAACCTCTCCAGCATCTTATGCATGATCAGCCACCACTGTCTTAAACACTGGTGTCTTTAACTAATGAAAAACATCCCAGTTACAACTTTTTACCAGTCTGTGAGTGTCACTGTAAAAAATGAATCATGGGTCTTGTAATTTTCATTAAACAAAAATTAAGTTGATCATTAAAAATAGTGTATATTTTATTAAAGAAATTATTGGTTCAGTGTTGTGTAGAAAATATTGAGAACTTTTCACCAAAACGGTAAAACCAAGAGATATGCTTTCTACTTTTTTAGGGAAACTTAAGCAGTTTTAAGGCTAAAATTTAGGAATTTATTAAACTGAAAAATAAATAAGGATAGAACGCTATATATCTATTTATTTTAAGAGAATTAGCTCAATTTTGCAGTTATATTTTAGCTGTGATTGTTAGTTCCCAGCATGCTTTGCATATATGGCTGGATATGGAGAGTACATATTGAAATTAAGTGCTATTTTATGTGTTTTTGAGAGAAGGGAAACATCTATTAATGTTTAATGTTCAGTTATGTTTAACATTTGAAAGAGATTCTGTCATGCAGAAGAGTAGAGCTTATGGTTATGGATAATGTACTAACACTGAGCCAATATGCTTTGTTCAATGAGCAGTATTTTCCAGTATTTATCAAGTATTTTCCTACTTGAGCTGTCTTTTAATTGTACAAAATAACTCAAAATCAAACACAAACAGGCCTTATTCAAAATCACAGCCTTTTGTGAATCAACTCAAAGTACTTAAGTACAACTTAAGTACATTTTAGTCAACTTAAGTACATTTAAGTCAACTTAAGCACATTTTAGTCAACTTAAGCACATTCAACTTAAGTACATTTTAGTCAACTTAACCACATTTTAGTCAACTTAAGTACATTTTAGTCAACTTAAGCACATTTAGTCAACTTAAGCACATTTTAGTCAACTTAAGCACATTTAGTCAACTTAAGCACATTTTAGTCAACTTAAGCACATTCAACTTAAGTACATTTTAGTCAACTTAAGCACATTTTAGTCAACTTAAGTACATTTTAGTCAACTTAAGCACATTTAGTCAACTTAAGCACATTTTAGTCAACTTAAGTACATTTTAGTCAACTTAAGCACATTTAGTCAACTTAAGCACATTTTAGTCAACTTAAGCACATTTTAGTCAACTTAAGCACATTCAACTTAAGTACATTTTAGTCAACTTAAGTACATTTCACTAATAATATTAAATTCATTGTGTCATAGATGAAATAATTTAGGAGATTTTACATGATTTATTTAGGTAGATTCCATTTTTAAAAATCAAGCCTTGAAAACTTATGTTTAATATTGTTACCATACATTTTTAAAGTAGATAGCTCCATTTTTTACAGTGTATGAATTGGATATTCAGATAGGAAGCACTTCTGGCAGATATTTCCCTCTAAAAGTACTTGATAACCTCTTATGGAAGCCTACAAGCAGGATCAGAAAGAAGCTACTGATTGTTTTGTATTTTCTGAACTGAAATTCAAGCAAAAGTGTTAAATGGAGCTACAGCGCTCTTTATTGCATCATCAAATTATTAAATTAAGTTAAAATATTTAATAAAAATCATGCAAAGGGAGGAAGGTGACACCATGTTACTTAGTTAAATGGACAGTACACACAATGAGATATTTTGCAGAATGTTTCTACTGTTCTTGTCTGTACAGTTACCAGCTCCCATTGACTTTCATTGTATGAACAAAACACACGAAGGCACTTTTAAAACCTTCTATCGTCTTCCACTGAAGAAAGAGTCAAACGGGTTTAGAACGACATTAGCAAAACACTCTGAAAATGAATCAAAATATTTTGTTAATACTTTGAATTAGATTTTATTTTTATAAATTCATTAAAATATTTGCTAAAATATTAGTAATTTTGTTTTGTAATGTTATTTTTAAAATTATTAAAATTATAAATTATTTTTGCCATTTTCTTTTAAATATGTCCATATAGTTCAAGTTTTTTTAAATTTCAGTACTTAAAATTAAACTGAACGAAAATGGGAAATTTCAGAGAAAATTAGAAACCATATATGAAACTATACATGTATATATACAGTGCCCTCCACTAATATTGGCACCCTTGATAAATATGAGCAAAGGCAGCTGTGGAAATAAATCTGCATTGTTTATCCTTTTGATCTTTCCTTCAAAAAAATTACAAAATTCGAACCTATCATTGACGTAAAACAATTGAATGTGGGGAGAAAACCTCATGATGAAATAAATGTTTTTCTCCAATGGATGTTGGCCACAATTATTGGCACCCCTAGAAATTCTTGTGAGTAAAATATCTCTGAAGTATATTCCATTCATATTTAATTTTTTTAGCACACCAGGGTGACTAGGAGCATGAAATTGTCCAGCCATGACTTCCTGTTCCACAGGATTATAAATATGAGGAACACAAAGACCAAATTCCCTTAATCATCCATCACAATGAGAAAAACCAAAGAATATATTTCTGATATGCAGCAAAAGATAATTGAGCTTCACAAATTAGTGAAGTGGCTTTAAGCAAAGAGCTAGAGCAGTGAAAAATCCCATTTCCACCATCAGGGCAATAATTAAGAATTTCCAATCAACAGAAAATGTTACGAAACTGCCTGGAAGAGGACGTGTGTCTATATCATCCTAATGCACGGTGAGGAGGAGAGTTTGAGTGGCTAAAGACTCTCCAAGGATCACAGCTGTAGAATTGCAGAATATAGTTGAGTCTCGGGGTCAGAAAACATTAGAAAAAAATTGTCAAACAGTCCCTACATCACCACATGTTGTTTGGGAGGGTTTCAAGAAAAATTCTCCTAGCTCATCCAAAAAAAAACTCCAGCATATTCAGTTATCAGACATGACTGTAACTTCAAATGGGACTGGCTTCTATGATCAGATGAAACTAAAAAAAATAGCTTTTTAGCAGCAAACACTCAAGATGGGTTTGGTGCACACAGGGATAAAAAAGTACCCCATGTGTACAATGAAATATACTGCTGTATTTTTTATGTTGTGGGCCTATTTTTCTGCTGGAGGTCCTGAACATCTTGTTTAGACACATGGCATCATGGATTCTATTAAATACCAACATATAAAAAATCAATAAGTGACTGACCCTGTTAGAAATCTTATAATGGGCCATGTTTGGATCTTGCAACCGGACAATAATCCAAACACAAACCTCAAAAACAACACAAAAATGGGTCACTGAGCACAAAACCAAGCTTCTGCTATGGCCATTCCCGTCCTCTGACCTGAACCCTGTAGAAAATGAGTGAGGTGAACTGAAGAGGAGAAGCACCAACATGGAGCTGTGAATCTGAAGGATCTGGAGAGATTCTGGATGAAGGAATGGTCTCTGATCTCTTATCAGGTGTTCTCCAAACTCTTCAGGCATTATAGGAGAAAACTCAGAGCTGTTACCCTGGGAAAAGGACATTGCAATAATTGGGTGCCAATAATTGTGGCCAACATGAACTAGAGAAAGTATTTCTTACACAATGAGATTTCCCCCCATTTTCAATTGTTTTACTTCAATGATAGGTTGGAATTTTGTGAATTTTTGGAATGAAAGATAAAAAGGATAAACAATGCAGATTTATTTTCACAGCCGCATTTGCTCATTTTTATCAAGGGTGCCAATATTAGTGGAGGGCACTGTATATATTAGTGCTGTTAAATGATTAATCGCATCCAAAATAAAAGTTTTTGTTTATATATGTGTGTACTGTGTATATTTATTATGTATATATAAATACACACACATACAGTATATATTTTGAAAATATTTACATGTATATACATTTATATTATATAAATATATTTAATATATAAACATAGCATTTTTTCTTAAATATATGCATGCATGTGTGTGTATTTATATATACATAATAAATATACACAGCACACACATATATAAACAAAAACTTTTATTTTGGATGCGATTAATCATTTAACAGCACTTATTATATATATATATATATATATATATATATATATATATATATAATTTCAGTTAATTCTTTTTTGTTTATGGTTTTAGTTTATGCTAATAACCCTGATTACTAACTATAGTTCTCCTAAAACATCACAAACTAGCTCCAAAGGCTTTATTTTCCCACACTTTGTTAGATCTGTGAAGATTGAGGCCAGAGATCCGAACGCTTGTGTAAATGGGACAGAGCCTCTATAAGGGGCTAATGAGAACTGCGAGATAGTCAATGCAATTTTAATGTCTTGCAAAAGCTTCAAACCATTCTAATACTGGAATACGTTCAATATGAAGCAGAACCTTACACCTGGAAAACGGTCAGTTACATTCAAGCAAATAGAAAATAGTTCATCTGCATATCAAAAATAGCCCAGTCGTTTTAGCATAACCTTAAACAGAAGGTGGAATTATGATCAAAAGTAGATATACACGCACATATACACATAATTATAAGAAAGTTCATGCTTTTGCAGATCGTAAAATCACACATACAAACGTCGTCTTCGAAATGGCACAAAAATGCTGTTTAATAATAGATAATATGACAACAATAACACTATAATACTTCAATGATGCTCATAACCACCAAATCCAAACGCCACATACTTTTTTATTTGGAATATCTCAATAAAACAGGCAATAGGAAGAAATAGTCCGTAAAGAACTCTTAAAGGCTTTCATTAGAGGATGCAAAAACAACAAAAACAATACAAAGTCACTGCAATCGAAGGTAGCTCTTGCAGAGTTCATGGTCCCTGATGTCTCCCCAACCTCCGTTTTTGACGTGCGGAGCCACTCCTTTGGCTCCGGAAGCTGGGAGTCTCTTTGTAATGAGCAGCTGTTTGGGGAATAACTGGTTCCCGCTGCTTTGGAGAATGTTCTCGATCTTCGTCTTCTGGCTGGACGGCATGCAAGCCGACTTCTTGTGGTGCATCCCGCAGTCGCCGGCGTGGAAGACGCGAGGCGCCTCGCTGACCATGACCTTCAGGAACGTGGGCAAACAGGTCACGGTAAGCTGCTGCAACGACCAATCCCAGTTATAGTCATCGTAGGTGCAGAAGGCATCGGTGCATCTGAGGAGTTTTTGGTAGGTATCTCGGTTCAGCGCCATTCCCATGTTATGCTCGGTGGACTTCCATGCTTTCACCTCCACTTTGTTGGCTTTGCTGGAGTAGCTGATGTGTCCGTAGCTTCCTAGGGATAAGATGTCGCAGTCGGGACACTGCTCTTTCTTGAGGGACGCCATGAGTTTGAGAAGATGGTAGAAGTCAGGGGCGAGGTAGTGGTCCTCTTCGATGAGCAATAAGAGTCCTTGGTGCTCCTTCAAGACTCGGACTCGATCCCAAACAAAGTGCAGCTTCCACCACCAATGGTGTTTGGTCTGCGAGAACTTGGCTTCCCGATAGTGTCCGAAGGAGTCGGGGTACTCTGCGTTTAAGCAGCCTAGGGTTAAGGCATCTTTCTTGGGAATGTCTCGAGGGCAATCTCTGGGGTCATTCCCGGGGAACTCTTGAGGATAGAGCTGGACGCTGAAGGGGAAGAATATCTGAAGGACCAAGCAGAAGTCGACGGACGCGACTATCCGGTTGATATCCGGCGACCAGAAGTCGTGGCTGAATATCAGCAAGACGTTCTCGATTCCTTTCGATTTCCTTAAGCTGTCCACCAACAGGCGTAGGTATTCGGGACGGTTGTGAACTTGGACGACGACGACTAGGTCGTCCTTCTGGCGCGAGGAGCGAAACTTCTCCTCGTTTCTTAGGATCTGGTCGAAGTTGAGCTGAAAGACGATTCCTCGGTACACCAGCGTTGTGTTGTCCGTGTCAGATTTGGCAGCTGCCTGTAATTGTATTGGTTGTTTTTCCGGAAGAGTTTCGTTGAGAGTTTTACGGGTTACTGGGATCGTGACCTGTATTTGTACTTGACCGCCAACGCTACTCCGTTTCCCCGTTTCTGCCTCTTTGGGAAACACTTCGGCGCTCGCCTTCTTCGGTTTCCCGCTATTCCAGACGGCGAATCCGCAGATGACCACCACTAGAGTCAGTATTACCACCTTTCGCTTGTAAATTCGGAATCTCATGATAGGCAGTCGCCTCGCGGGACGGTCGGAGAGATGATTCGGGAGACGAGGACGGCAGGTTTGTGATGCACAAAAAGTCTGCGGCAGCAGATTGGGTACAAAACGTTATCATAGAAAATGCAGCTTAGTCTTGGTCCTCTAATTCTGGAATGTAATCGAATGACGGTGTGTCCCATAAGGCATTTTTCTTAGAGGCAAAGGAGTCGCCTTTTAAAATCTGTGGAAAATGAATCGAAAGTGTGGTTTTAATTAACATGGTCTGAGGTTTATTTGCAAATGACTCTGAAATCATCTTACAAAAATATTAATATTCATTGTAAACAATGGAATTTTAGTAACTACACCCACAAAGTATTTAGGCCTAAATTGAAGATTGCATATGAAATTTCCTTATGTTTGGATTACATTGTTTTACAAACAAATAAAAACTTGATTTGATGCATGATGTTAGGCCTCTAGCTTGCTCTATTCTTTTTCTATTATATCCGTTTTCTTTTTATTATATAATTAAAAAAAAAAACTTGCTATGTGTATTGCATTAAGCTAACTGAGACTTGTTATAGCACTTGCATATTATTGCTCTTTTGTTGATTTTGATTGCTTTCATTGTCCTCATTTGTAAGTCACTTTGGATAAAAGCGTCTGCTAAATGACTAAATGTAAATAAATATATATATATGTGTATGTATGTGTGTGTGTGTGTGTGTGTGTGTGTGTGTGTGTATATATATATATATACACACACACACACACACACATACATATATATATATATATATATGTTTGTCAATCATACATGAAAAAACAGGTCAGGTTTATAAAGTGTATTGTTAACTATTTGCATCTACTTGATTTTATTTAAATAATTATATTTTTAAAAGGTATTTATTTTTTTGCATCTATTTGAATGTATTTAAACAATTCTGTTTTTAAAATGCATGCATTCAAATAGCTTAGAATCAGCATAAATTTGTTCACTGTAAAAAACTATTAAATTTATGCAGTTACAAAAACATTGTTGAAATATGGTTAGCTGTGGAACAAGCAATTTTCGGGTTTTGAAACAATGCAGATTTATTAATGATAAATATATAAACCTGGTTAATGAGTATTTAAAACACGTAGTTACAGAAATCTGACCGGTTTCATTTATGCATGACTGACAAATATGCATCAAATTAAGTGTAGTTTGTTTAAGGTAAAACTGTGTATAATCCAAATGCATGGAAATTATATATGCATTTTAAGTTTAGGCCTAAATATTTTTTGAGTCTAAGCAATGCATCTAAAAGAAATCATTTACATAAAATTACAAAGTACACAAAAATACCAAAGACAAGCATTTTTGTTGTCAAGAAACTTTCAAGAAAGGATTATCTGTTGAAAAGGCAAAACCTCTTAATGTGGCCTATTGTTAGATCGCTGCTATTTTTATGGCTGACCAAAGACAAAATGCATGGCTCAAGTATTAAAGCTGATTGTATTTCAAATGCACAACACACTCTGTGATATATTGCATTGTGCACATCAAATCTGTCTCTAGCAAGTGCCCTAAGAATAGTCTTAAAACAGTATTAATATAACAAATGTGGCCCTGGATTCAACTAAAGTATAAACCCACAGGGGTCCAGACCTAATTACTAGTCTCTGTGGATTTAGCTGCTAATTAGAAGACTAGAACAGTGGCAGTGCAGCACAGATAATAATAAAATACAATAATAATGTTTACAATACAAAGAAACTGTTCACTGTACAGTGTTTGCAATCAGATTAAAAACATCCATTTACATGATTTTCCATATGTAAACAGATTCTTAAAAGTGGTATTTTATATCAATATACTGTCTTGTGTACAGTTACAGACTGATACCGAACACAGTTTAGATTTAAACTATTTTTAACTTAAAGTACAAGTGCAACACTCATGGTGAGAGATGCTGAAAAACAGCAAGATGCAACACAGTGGCCAGTGATCCCATGCATGCATCTCAGCTGGTGTTTACATTGTTTACATACTTAAAAAAAATATGCTTTAATTTCAGGCTGCTAACCAGAATTATAAGCAGCATCCAAAAATAGACCTGTAATCACTAACTAGATATTTCTAGATGAGAACTTGCACAACGCATGCAAGCTATTCTGAATCCGGTTGTGACAGAAGTCAAATTTAATGGCGATTACTCTTCTATTAAACTGATTATGTAATATCTGCAACTCTTTCAATCAGATCAGATTTACAGATCAACATATTCAATCAGGATAAGCCTAATTGGTTAATATTTGTTAGACTGGGGTGTTTACCATCAAGTCTTTTCATTTAGATCAAGTTATCTGGATTATTAATACTATTAGATGCATGTAAACAGAGTTGTTGAACGTACCTGTGACTTCATAACATGTCAGAAATAACTAAATGAGTTTTGCATATATTAGATTCCACATTCTACACTTTATATTATTTTCCTTATTTGTATGTCTAGTTTGCACCATTGTCTTTACTGTCAATGTCCAGTCTGAACCTTGTTTCAGATATTTCACAGTAAATACTATGTGCAATAAATGACAAAAACAACAGCAAAATATAAAAACATTAATTTGAACCTCTCAAATGGGAAAAACAAACACTCATTAATGAAAGTGCAAACGTGTGATCTAATGAAACCTTGATTTAATTAATGCATATCATGAGTGCTGCTTCCAAATAATCTTCTGCTTAAATAAATGCATTACTGTACAGATTATCCTAACATCTATATACATTATATATGTATCTATATACTACTACAGTAGTACTGCATATGATTCACTAACTTACCACAATCTACAGTGAATCACCAAGACAAACACCCCTTAATTTCTACATATACGTCGTGATGTGTGTGCTTTTAGCAGGTTAATGCATTGGTATTTTTATGACCATGAATGCTATGAATAAACCTGCGGGAAATACATGCACGGTCACGCGCATAAACACAACATGGGAGAAACGCGACCATGTTTACATGCCTGTCGACTAATGCAATTCTAGAGCTTCATAAAAGTGAGAAAGCGTTTGACTGCACAAATATGCACTGGGTAAAGTTTAAAAATAAGGAAGTATGAAGCCAGCACGAACGCATTCATCGCAGCTGCATGCTAAAGCGAGCAGCGGCGCGAGCCAGAAAAAGCATTAAAGCCAAAAACATAACATTGCATGCATCACAAACTGTATTTTGTTGATGTTACTCGTTTTAAATGACAGATAATCCATGCACGCGAATGCATACCGTTTGTGGTGATGCACTGTCACTCGTTAGCTTTGCTGCTACCGATTCTTAAAGCGGAATATTGAAGAGCTGCCGCATGCAGATCCATACCAAACACAGAAACGCGAAGAGAATCGAAGCCTCACCGCAGATGCAGGCATGTATGGCGGCTGTCATGTCCACATAAAAGCGCATTTGAATTGAAAGCGCGTGTCATACTGCTCAGGCTCCGCGCGCGGAACCAAAGGCTCCAGTAAACCTCGGGGCCCTCAGCTGTCAGCGCGCGCGTGATGTCACATTACACACAATATTCGTGATTGGAGCTTAAAAAAGAACGAAACAGTTCATGCAATGCATGCAGCAAGCTCATGTTAGATCTATTTAGCTATCATAATGATTGTTAGGGTTCCTTACACTTTGGGACTAATTTGTGAAGTCTTGCAATTTACAAAATCATGTCAGATAATATGAAATATATGGGTTTTTGCTCGTAGAGTTGAATTAGATGCGCGTCAGATCAATTAAATTGTTAATAAATACGAGGGTTTTTTGTGTGATTTGTCATTCGAGCATTAGGTGGAGATGTGTTTGGTTTTGATCGGGTTATGTTTATGATATTAAATGTGGTTTATAGAATGTTATTATAACAGAACGTTATGAGAACATTAAGGGAACGTTATAGAAATGCTCTATTTATTCTGGACAATATATATATTAAATATATGTTATAAACAGTGAAGCTCAATTTTGAAAGTTTCAGTCTTCATATACCAAAATGTATTTCGGGGCAAGAAAATACAGTATAGCCTAAATTTCTGCTTTATTTATTATTTATTTTTAAATGTATTTTTTTATTATTGTATGTGTTATAGACAACAAATACGCTTCTTTAACTGTGACCTATGTGAATGTATTTTCTTGGATATATTTTTAAATGCTTTTATAAAATAAATGTATATATTTATTCATTTATTTTTTAATATATATATATAAAAAATGACCAAAATATTATGTTGGTATAAAATATATTTTTGCAAATATATTTTTAAACATATTTTATGCAAATAAATGTTTGGCTGTGTTTTGTATATTTTGAAATATATTTAAAATGTATTTAAAAATATTATATATTTTTAAAACATGGGATTTTATAAAGAAAACATTCCTGGCTAATCAGTACCCTATTAAAGATTAAAAAATATATATAAAAACGCTTTGTCTAATAATTATAATTTAACTTACAAATAAAAAAATAGAAATATAAATATTATAATTATAAAATATGATAATAAAATTAAAATTTTGGATGCTGTGTTGTGTTATGTGTGAAAGAAAATGATGATGATAAAAAATAAAAATTAAACTTTCACCTTCAAAATACATTCAGAAATGTACCTTATAGGGAAACTATCATTTTCTTCAGCGATTAAGCCGTTTAAACTGCTTTCCTTAAATTATGACAATATAGAGTCATAAAATAACTTGAAATCTGTACAGAAAATAAAAATAAAATTGTGTTTTAATTCAGCAACTATAATAGTGTTTTAGCATCATCCATCTCATCTAACCCAGATTCCCAATTATCAGTGGCGAAACGTGTTTTCAGTCATTTATACATCAATAATATACTATTCTATTAAAATAATTGATTACAATCGTTGTTTTTGTTTTTGATGCATGCACCGCTAAGCGACGCTGCTGCGTCACTGATGACGCAGGAAGCGCTCGGCTCCGTAGAAGCAGCGCGTCTTTTTTGCGCCTGCGCACAAGCGCCTCTTCCTTTCTACATCCCGATCGAGAGAGACGAGATGGGCCACCAGCAGCTCTACTGGAGTCACCCCAGAAAATACGGCCAGGGATCCCGATCCTGGTCAGTTGTGCTTCCGTCGCGGGGTTAATGTGAGGGGTTGTGATCGCGCGGGAGTTCGGCTCGTCGTGTGTTATTCTGAGCGTCTGATTGTGAAGCACATGGGTGATGAAGAAGCGCTATAATGGCGGCGGTTACTCGGCGCTCGCGCCTGCAGAGAGCGAGCAGACTGTGTTTAACTCGGCTAGCTGTTGTGATTCTCCGCTAATACGGGTTTAAGAGAGTTTTAACCTTAAAGCGATAACCTTAGTTCAGCCTACAATGACAATTCTGTCATTAATTACTCCCCTCACGTCTTTCCAAACCCGCGAGACCTTCGTTCATCGAAACAAATGAAGATATTTCTGACGAAAAACGACAAACGAAGCTCTGACGGTTCGGAACGACGTGAGGTCTCGACCAATCTTTAATATTTGCTCATTATTAGCGGTTATTGATTCAAAAGTTCACTCTAAAATAACTAAATCCTGTCATTTACTCGAGCCTCGTGTTGTTTCAAACCTGCACCGCGAAAAATGACTTTAGTATCTTTGTCTTGCTTTCTAGTATAAATACCTACATTCTTGAATCAAGAAACATTTAACGTTACTTTACACATAAAAAATGTCTTGTGTTCTGAAAAAGTGATCGTTTATTAGTTTTTTGTTGCTTAAAACATGCAAAAATATCCTGAAAAAGTGATCAAGTTTATTAGTTTTTCTTAAAACATGCAAAAATATCCTGAAAAAGTGATCAAGTTTATTAGTTTTTTCTTAAAACATGCAAAAATATCCTGAAAAAGTGATCAAGTTTATTAGTTTTTCTTAAAACATGCAAAAATATCCTGAAAAAGTGATCAAGTTTATTAATTTTTTCTTAAAACATGCAAAAATATCCTGAAATAGTGATCAAGTTTATTAGTTTTTTTTTCTTAAAACATGCAAAAATATCCTGAAATAATGATCAAGTTTATTAGTTTTTTTTTCTTAAAACATGCAAAAATATCCTGAAATAATGATCAAGTTTATTAGTTTTTTTTTGCTTAAAACATGCAAAAATATCCTGAAATAATGATCAAGTTTATTAGTTTTTTTTCTTAAAACATGCAAAAATATCCTGAAATAATGATCAAGTTTATTAGTTTTTTTTCTTAAAACATGCAAAAATATCCTGAAATA
This sequence comes from Aspiorhynchus laticeps, assembly GCA_023376895.1. Lineage (NCBI taxonomy): Eukaryota > Metazoa > Chordata > Actinopteri > Cypriniformes > Cyprinidae > Aspiorhynchus > Aspiorhynchus laticeps. The sequence goes on from CM041802.1 coordinate 43,385,141, forward strand.
ATGATCAAGTTTATTAGTTTTTTTTGTTGCTTAAAACATGCAAAAATATCCTGAAATAATGATCAAGTTTATTAGTTTTTTTTCTTAAAACATGCAAAAATATCCTGAAATAATGATCAAGTTTATTAGTTTTTTTTGTTGCTTAAAACATGCAAAAATATCCTGAAATAATGATCAAGTTTATTATTTTTTTTTACTTAAAACATGCGCAAATATCCTGAAATAATGATCAAGTTTATTATTTTTTTCTTAAAACATGCAAAAATTTCTGCCAATGGGGAACTAAAAATCTAGTTTAGCATTTGAATTAAGATTATTTTTCTTACAGCATTGGTAGATATTTTTGCTTGTTTTAAGCAAATTATTTTTTTTAATAGAAAACATGATTTATAATATCTTAAAGGGATAGTTCAACCAAAAATGAAAATTGTCATTTACTCATCCTCAAGTAGTTCCAAACCTGTATGAATGTGTTTGTTCTGCTGAACACAAAGGAAGATATTCTGAAGAATGTGGGAAACAGAGCAGTTCTGGGGCACCATTGACTTTCATAGTATTTTTTTCTCCTACTATGGAAGTCTGATTACAAACTTTCTTCAAAATATCTTCCTTTGTGTTCAACAGAACAAACACATTCATACAGGTTTGGATCTACTTGAGGATGAGTAAATGATGACAGAATTTTCATTTTTGGGTGAACTATCCCTTTAAGAGTCATTTTACTTGTCAAGTGAATGCATCTCAATTGAAGAAGTTTAGATGTTTATAACAAAAAGACAAAATACAATTTTTTTTCAATGCATTTCTTTTTTCTGTTGAACCTAAAATATATTTTGAAGAATATGGATAAACAAACGGTTGCTGGTCCTTAATGACTTCCATCGTATAAAACAAAGTCAGTCAATGGAGACCAGAAACTAAAGTAAATGACAGAATTTAAATGTGTGCACTGTCTCTTTAAATGAAAGTATACACTTAAGTTTTCTCTTGATAAAGTGCAAGTCTTGTGGCGTCTTCACCAAATATCTTAAATTACAGTTTGCAGATGAGTTTTAATATGCAAGGTTGATTGCATATTATAATTATAAACTTAACTGATAATTTCATAAAATTGTTTTTGGTTAATTATTTTGATGCATTTCAAATATTAACCACAAGGCTTATAAGGGATGCTAATTAATGGTGAAAGTAGTAGTAGTTAATCAAATCAGTTTTGTATTTCTATATATTTTGGCTTCATCTGTCAAAGTCTTTAAGTGCATTTTTTTTTTTTAAATGCATGCTATCATTAAATGAATCTGAATGCATTTCTAACATGTTCTTTTGTTTTTTCCAGCCGGGTTTGCTCTAACAGACACGGTCTGATCCGTAAATACGGACTCAACATGTGCCGCCAGTGCTTCAGACAGTACGCTAAAGATATCGGCTTTGTCAAGGCAAGTATTCATGCTTAAGTGTGTTTGAGATCTGCTCATAGTTAAATCATGCATGCTTTTTTTGTTAGCTCACATGAATGGTGTAAGTGTAGAGTTTGTGTTTGACTTCTTTAATAATTGAATGTATTGATGCATGATAAAACGAACCTAACTATTGTCTGTTTTTATCCAGCTGGACTAAACTCATGACAGCTGAACTTCTGTGATGGAGTCGAGATCCTCCAGCTCTCCATCCTAACATCATGAAGTTACTCTGAGTTTCAATAAACATTGCTTTTGTTTCTGTTCAGAAGCTGCACTGTGTTTTTCTTCAGTAAAGAGATTGGAAAAGGCTTGTGAGATTTACATTTATGCATTTAGCAGACGCTTTTATCCAAAGCGACTTACAGTGCATTCAAGCTATACATATTTTTTATCAGTATATTTTTATCACATAATTTATTTTTTTGATTAGTTTAGATTCAACTTTATTGTCATTATGCAGATTATAAGTACAGAGCTAATGAAAAGCAGTTAGCATAACCAGACGTGCAAGAATATCGTGTTTTATATTCAGATAAGTGAAGCTATAACACAGTACTGTACAGTGCTATATACAATATTTATGTACAGAATATAAACAGGAGTGTACATGTAGGGTTATATGTACAGTATGAGCAGCAGTGTAAGAACCGTGCTAATAAATACAGATGTTGTGTGTGCAATAGTATTATTAAAAAATGTATAGTCTATGCACAATATTTTTATAGAAATAGTTAACTGTGCTTTGTACAGTAACACTGTTAGACGGTGTACAGTGTGATAGATTAATGTACAGTCTGTGCAAAATATGAATAGATTATTAACACACATTAAAAACCATGTTATGAATAACCTATATGGCACACACATAAATTAAACGTTACTGTATCAGTACTGGAGATGTTGCTGATGTGCCTGTATTTATTATTATCTATTGATTATTTAATCACACTATGTTATTGTACTGGTGTATGAGTTATTTTAATTTTAAAACCTGTCTCCATCCATCTATAAACAAACTGATGAGTTAATAAAACTTGACTAACAGCCATTCACATTGTCATTTATTTAATTTTACTGCATTATGTATTTTTCCTCTGCACAACTTTGGTCAAAATCATATTTTTAAGCTACTCCTGTTTTGTATTGATGTCTTCTACATCTCAAGATTATTTAGGTGTAATATTTCATATATAATTGGTGAGGTTTACACAACATTCCCAAGTTTATAATTTCAATTTACTGCCAAATTACAGCTAAACAGTTTCTGCACCCAAACGATAACTCATCTTTACTTTAACCATAGACAAGCATCACTAACTATGATCATTTCCAGATAAATGCTTATGAAATGTGGAAACAGAGCATAACCATCTATAAACCTTCAGTTTACTGAATGCAAACATCATCTGCACACATAGTGATAAAAAACATGTATAGCCTGAATGCACTGTAAGTCGCTTTGGATAAAAGCGTCTGCTAAATGCATAAATGTAAATGTAAATAGTTTTAATACGCAGATTGGAGGAGATGCTCATAAACACGTAACAGAATCATATCTGTCGCGTTTCTTTAGTATTCTTTGATCGGAGTAACAGTAACCATAGCAACGGTAACTATTTACACCCAAAAGCGATCGACGAGGATGGGATTCGAACCCACGCGTGCAGAGCACAATGGATTAGCAGTCCATCGCCTTAACCACTCGGCCAAAAACAGGGCAAAAGGGACTGCTAGGGGAGGGGGAAAAGAAAAAATGAGAAAAAAAGAAGGGGGAAAGGGAAAAATGAGGAAAAAATGAAGGAAAAAAGGGAAATTATTTGGAAACTTTTAGTTGAACGTCTTGTTTTTCCTTTTTACCAGTTTTTCACCTTTTCACATATTTTAACTTAAGAAATTACAGAAAAGTCAACATATCTACCTATTTTACCTTATCACAAAATAATTCCTTATATTCATTTTTGTAAAATTGAAAAAATAAAAACATGCATAACATACTTCCACAAATACGGTTTATTCCAAAAGCTTAAATATGACATGTATACATAATAATAATCAGAAGTCGGAAAGAGCTATATAGCCAAGAATGCTTGCGCATACAAAGAATTTGTTTTAGTGTCACAAGCTTCCAGTGCACAGAGACAACAGCAACACAGACAATAAAAGTAAGATGAGGATAAAAATAGACATATTTAAATATAAATACACAAAAATAGAAAAATAAATAGAAAAATAAAATAAATTGTATGTACAGTTGTGCTATAGATAGAATAGAATGGGAATAGAATAGAATGAGATGTAGGGATGCACTAGGATGTGGGGTGGTAATAAATATATATAAGATTATTGCACGTATTTTTATTGCATGATGGGGGGAACATTTAACTGTTCATAAGGTAGATTGCCTGGGGGAAAAAAACTGTTTTTATGCCTGGCTGTCCTGGTATTTGCGACTCTGAAGCGCCGGCCAGATGGCAATGTTCAAAAAGGACATGGCTTGAATGTGAGGGACCCAGAGTGATTTTCTGAGCCCTTTTCCTCACTCTGGATGTATACAGTTCTTGAAGGGTGGGCAGGGGAGCACCAATAATCCTCTAATAATTCTCTGTAGTCTTCCGGTTTCTGATTTTGTAGCTGAGCCAAACCAGACAGTTATTGAAGTGCACAGAACAGACTCGACGGCCGAGTAGAACTGTTTCAGCAGCTCCTGTGGCAGATTGAAACCCCTCAGCTGGTGAAGGAAGTACAACCTCTGCAGGGCCTTTTTGAAAATTGAGTCGATGTGATTGTCCCAATTCAGGTCCTGAGATGAGGATTCCCAGGAATCTGAATGACTCCACTGCAGCCACAGTGCTGTCCATGATGGTGAGTGGGGGCAAGATAAGTCCTGAATGAGGCCGATAAGTGTGGTGTCATCTGCAAACTTCAGAAGCTTGACAGAGGAGTCTTTAGATGTGCAGTCGTTGGTGTAGAGGGAGAATAGCAGTGGGGAGAGAACACAACTCCCCGAGGGGCTCCAGTGCTGGTGGTGCGGCTGTTTGACATGAACTTCCCCAGTCCGGTGATCTGTTGAAGATCTGTGAAAAGATAATAATAACATCATCAAAAAGGAAATATATAAACAAACAAATATAACTAACATTACATATATGATCTGCTTGCTACCAAATAGGTTTAAATAGGGAATATATAAACAAGTTGAAATAATTACATGTATAATAATCTTACTACCACAAATAGTTTAATATTAAGAATAGAAATATATACATGAAAATTACACACACACACAAATTTAAATAACTACCTAATAATAATAATAATAATATAGACTTACTTCCACAAATATTTTATTCCAAAAGCTCAAATCTGACACTTTGTCATTTTTATAAGACATAAATACAAATTTAAAGAACTATAATAACAATACTACTAATAATACTTACATAATAATAATAATAAACTTTAAAATCTGACCTTTATATAATAAAAATGATGTATGTAAACACAAATTTAAATAACTACCTAATAATAATAATAATATAAACTTACTTCCATAAATATTTTATTCCAAAAGCTCAAATCTGACATTTTGTAATTTTTATAAGACATTAATACAAATTTAAAGAACTATAATAACAATACTACTAATAATACTTACATAATAATAATAATAAACTTTAAAATCTGACCTTTATATAATAAAAATGATGTATGTAAACACATATTTTAATGTTAAAATATTAATATATAATTAATTCAGTTATTAAAATCGTTACATAAAAATTAGTGTGTATAGCAAAAAAAAATGCCATTTTTTTTCTTAGCTACCTGTGTAAAGCCCCGTTCACACCAAGGATGATAACTATAAAGATAACTATAACGATAACGATATTAGCGTCCACACCAGCGAACCATATCTTCTGTTTATTCTAATGGTGCGTTCAAGTCATGTCGGATACATCGTATTTACGAGTTGAACCCACATGAACGCCACCATAAAGTTGTTCTAACGAGTGGGAAACTCGAAATTTTCTTTAAGCCCCGAGTTTCCGAGTTGTGGGCGTGTCAGTGAGAGTGGTGGGCGTGTCCGTGAGAGTTGTGGGCGTGTCGGTGAGAGTTATGGGCGTGCCAGTTAGAGTTGTGGGCGTGTCAGTTAGAGTTGTGGGCGTGTCAGTTAGAGTTGTGGGCGTGTCAGTGAGAGTCGCGGGCATGTCAGTGAGAGTTGTGGGCGTGTCAGTTAGAGTTGTGGGCGTGTCAGTGAGAGTCGCGGGCATGTCAGTGAGAGTTGTGGGCATGTCAGTGAGAGTTGTGGGCATGTCAGTGAGAGTTGTGGGCATGTCAGTGAGAGTTGTGGGCGTGTCAGTTAGAGTTGTGGGCGTGTCAGTGAGAGTCGCGGGCATGTCAGTGAGAGTTGTGGGCGTGTCAGTTAGAGTTGTGGGCGTGCCAGTGAGAGTCGGGGGCGTGTCAGTGAGAGTTGTGGGCGTGTCAGTTAGAGTTGTGGGCGTGTCAGTTAGAGTTGTGGGCGTGTCAGTGAGAGTTATGGGCGTGTCAGTTAGAGTTGTGGGCGTGTCAGTGAGAGTTGGAGGCGTGTCAGTGAAAAAACGTATCGGATGCAATGGACGCAGCCAAAGACTAAAGATATGCAGCGTAGGTAAAGTTGTTGAAATGAATAAAATTATTATTTTTTGTAATGTACAATAAAACTATATAAGTTACACATACAAAATATTATATTATTGTATAATTATAATAGAATATATAATTATTCAGTTTACATCACCTTCATAAATTAAATAAAAACAGAAAAAAGAAAACACACAATGATGCACATTCTTCATTCATCGTTTTATAGATGTAGAGTTAAAAAATCATTGAATTTTATGTAGAAAAGTTAAATCTCCATCTTGTTCCGACCAAAGTAACTTGAACGCACCCGATGTGGTAATAACGACTAGTCTACTCGTCCGAGGAGGACCTGAACTAATGCGCCTCTGCCGCTTTAAATGCTCCAGCTGTTATAGCAGGATGGATTCTGATTGGCTGTCAATGTTCGTTCGTCAGCTGGAAAAAATCGTTCAGCCTCTACTCTAAATAAGTCCTAACACTTTCGAACTAATTCCTAACACAAGTCCTAACAACTCCTAACAGGTCCGAACGGGGAAAACAGCCATTGGCCGAAACATAGTCACGTGCGAATTTGTGTTCGACTTTAAGCAGCGCTGCGCAGAACGATCACCGTGTGACATCAAAGTACCGCGAGAGCGACAAGAGAGCCGATGGATCCTATGCTTTCGAATGGCTCTCGCGGTACTTAAAAATAGGGCACAATCTACTATGTTAATATGAAATAATTTTCTTATCTGCTTTTTAAATTAAGCATTGTGTTTTTGGATAATGTCCTGGAAAATTACTATCTTCTTTTCCATTTTTCTTACAGTGTACTAACTGATCGACAATCGCAGGTACAAGCAACTATAAGTGTTTTATAAATGAACAATTATTATTATTATTATTAAATTGAACAATTGCAAATAGCAGCTAACTCAGTTCATGTGGTGTGTGTACTGCGAGGCATCTTTGGTTTCCTCTTTTTGTGTAATTTAGATGGAAAATGTGTGCCTTTTTATCGTCACTTATCAAAAGTTGCCAAATAAATTAAAAAAATTGCTAAATTTGTTGCTAGGTGCTTTTGGAAATATGCTATTTCTCCATTCACATTCTCCCTTCCCTATCCTGTAAATGCAACTGTTAGCAGATATATTCATAGTGTTTGTGATAAATGTACCTTTTGTAAAATATATGTTGAAGATATTGAACATTTATTTTTTCTTTTGCCCTTTTTCTATTTCATTTTGGGTTGACTTTAAAGTAGACCTAACAAAACAAGTAAACAAAGCCCTTAATTTAGAACCTCATCATATTTTACTTTGTTTTCAAAAAGACATTAAAAATCATACTGATCCCAAACTTTTGAGCGGCAGTGTATGTATACATATAAAAATGATGTATGTAAACACAAATTTAAATAACTACCTAATAATAATAATAATATAAACTTACTTCCATAAATATTTTATTCCAAAAGCTCAAATCTGACATTTTGTAATTTTTATAAGACATTAATACAAATTTAAAGAACTATAATAACAATACTACTAATAATACTTACATAATAATAATAATAAACTTTAAAATCTGACCTTTATATAATAAAAATGATGTATGTAAACACAAATTTAAATAACTACCTAATAATAATAATAATATAAACTTACTTCCACAAATAATTTATTCCAAAAGCTCAAATCTGACATTTTATAATTTGTTATAAGACATAAATACAAATTTAAAGAACTATAATAACAATACTACTATTAATAATAATCCTTGCAATAATACTTGCTGTAAAATGAATGGCCACCTCGATTTATATCACAATCTCGCCCAAACATAGCATCTTATATCCATATAAATGTTAAACCACAGATTTAAGTATACATTTAGAAAAAAACCCCGCGCACAACTTAAGCAGAGGCGTTTGAACCCTAATGCCAAAGAGTTAACGTCACGTAATGCTTTTCCTTCACGTTATATGTTTTACTGTACTTACCTCCACATTATCCGAAAACGTCAAACTGACTAAAACTACGTTCCGTGTTTAAAGAATATCAAATTCGCCTTAACCTTTATAAACTTGCGCTCTTTTTATGACTGTAATCACGTGGCTTCGCACGTGACTATGTTTCGGCCAATGGCTGTTTTGCCCCGTTCGGACCTGTTAGGACTTAGACCATTGGATGTTCGGATTGTTAGGACTTGTGTTAGGATGTCGTTTGAAAGTGTTAGGACTTATTTAGAATGTGTTAGGAATTGTAACAAATCGTTAGGACTGGTTAGGCTGTCCGATCGCTGGCAGGTACGGCCAAAAACAGGGCAAAAGGGACTGCTAGGGGAGGGGGAAAAGAAAAAATGAGAAAAAAAGAAGGGGGAAAGGGAAAAATGAGGAAAAAATGAAGGAAAAAAGGGAAATTATTTGGAAACTTTTAGTTGAACGTCTTGTTTTTCCTTTTTACCAGTTTTTCACCTTTTCACATATTTTAACTTAAGAAATTACAGAAAAGTCAACATATCTACCTATTTTACCTTATCACAAAATAATTCCTTATATTCATTTTTGTAAAATTGAAAAAATAAAAACATGCATAACATACTTCCACAAATACGGTTTATTCCAAAAGCTTAAATATGACATGTATACATAATAATAATCAGAAGTCGGAAAGAGCTATATAGCCAAGAATGCTTGCGCATACAAAGAATTTGTTTTAGTGTCACAAGCTTCCAGTGCACAGAGACAACAGCAACACAGACAATAAAAGTAAGATGAGGATAAAAATAGACATATTTAAATATAAATACACAAAAATAGAAAAATAAATAGAAAAATAAAATAAATTGTATGTACAGTTGTGCTATAGATAGAATAGAATGGGAATAGAATAGAATGAGATGTAGGGATGCACTAGGATGTGGGGTGGTAATAAATATATATAAGATTATTGCACGTATTTTTATTGCATGATGGGGGGAACATTTAACTGTTCATAAGGTAGATTGCCTGGGGGAAAAAAACTGTTTTTATGCCTGGCTGTCCTGGTATTTGCGACTCTGAAGCGCCGGCCAGATGGCAATGTTCAAAAAGGACATGGCTTGAATGTGAGGGACCCAGAGTGATTTTCTGAGCCCTTTTCCTCACTCTGGATGTATACAGTTCTTGAAGGGTGGGCAGGGGAGCACCAATAATCCTCTAATAATTCTCTGTAGTCTTCCGGTTTCTGATTTTGTAGCTGAGCCAAACCAGACAGTTATTGAAGTGCACAGAACAGACTCGACGGCCGAGTAGAACTGTTTCAGCAGCTCCTGTGGCAGATTGAAACCCCTCAGCTGGTGAAGGAAGTACAACCTCTGCAGGGCCTTTTTGAAAATTGAGTCGATGTGATTGTCCCAATTCAGGTCCTGAGATGAGGATTCCCAGGAATCTGAATGACTCCACTGCAGCCACAGTGCTGTCCATGATGGTGAGTGGGGGCAAGATAAGTCCTGAATGAGGCCGATAAGTGTGGTGTCATCTGCAAACTTCAGAAGCTTGACAGAGGAGTCTTTAGATGTGCAGTCGTTGGTGTAGAGGGAGAATAGCAGTGGGGAGAGAACACAACTCCCCGAGGGGCTCCAGTGCTGGTGGTGCGGCTGTTTGACATGAACTTCCCCAGTCCGGTGATCTGTTGAAGATCTGTGAAAAGATAATAATAACATCATCAAAAAGGAAATATATAAACAAACAAATATAACTAACATTACATATATGATCTGCTTGCTACCAAATAGGTTTAAATAGGGAATATATAAACAAGTTGAAATAATTACATGTATAATAATCTTACTACCACAAATAGTTTAATATTAAGAATAGAAATATATACATGAAAATTACACACACACACAAATTTAAATAACTACCTAATAATAATAATAATAATATAGACTTACTTCCACAAATATTTTATTCCAAAAGCTCAAATCTGACACTTTGTCATTTTTATAAGACATAAATACAAATTTAAAGAACTATAATAACAATACTACTAATAATACTTACATAATAATAATAATAAACTTTAAAATCTGACCTTTATATAATAAAAATGATGTATGTAAACACAAATTTAAATAACTACCTAATAATAATAATAATATAAACTTACTTCCATAAATATTTTATTCCAAAAGCTCAAATCTGACATTTTGTAATTTTTATAAGACATTAATACAAATTTAAAGAACTATAATAACAATACTACTAATAATACTTACATAATAATAATAATAAACTTTAAAATCTGACCTTTATATAATAAAAATGATGTATGTAAACACAAATTTAAATAACTACCTAATAATAATAATAATATAAACTTACTTCCACAAATAATTTATTCCAAAAGCTCAAATCTGACATTTTATAATTTGTTATAAGACATAAATACAAATTTAAAGAACTATAATAACAATACTACTATTAATAATAATCCTTGCAATAATACTTGCTGTAAAATGAATGGCCACCTCGATTTATATCACAATCTCGCCCAAACATAGCATCTTATATCCATATAAATGTTAAACCACAGATTTAAGTATACATTTAGAAAAAAACCCCGCGCACAACTTAAGCAGAGGCGTTTGAACCCTAATGCCAAAGAGTTAACGTCACGTAATGCTTTTCCTTCACGTTATATGTTTTACTGTACTTACCTCCACATTATCCGAAAACGTCAAACTGACTAAAACTACGTTCCGTGTTTAAAGAATATCAAATTCGCCTTAACCTTTATAAACTTGCGCTCTTTTTATGACTGTAATCACGTGGCTTCGCACGTGACTATGTTTCGGCCAATGGCTGTTTTGCCCCGTTCGGACCTGTTAGGACTTAGACCATTGGATGTTCGGATTGTTAGGACTTGTGTTAGGATGTCGTTTGAAAGTGTTAGGACTTATTTAGAATGTGTTAGGAATTGTAACAAATCGTTAGGACTGGTTAGGCTGTCCGATCGCTGGCAGGTACGGCCACCTCGTCGCGACGCCACCATTTGTTTATAGCGATTACAAATAGTTTTTTAGAAAATAATAATAATATGATAAATAATAATAATAAATAATATGAATATTAATTACGATACTTGATTGGACGCGCAACCACCGCTGGTAATGCCCTCAGCACGCGCTAATTAATATTCATGAGGAACGCCTCCACGTTGGCTACACGTTAAATAATTTAAAGCAACCGCTTAAAAACTAAATGAGCAGAGCAAAGATTAAAAGATGAGTTAAATAAATAAATATGGGTGAATGTATTAAGTCTTAAGAATATATTAAATGATGGGCAGTCATAGTCATACAAAGATGTACTTATTTTTCTTAAAGAATCTGGATTAATGTATAGATAATGAGATTTACGTCACTTTCTCATTCTCTATAGATTGTAGTTTTTTGTTTTAAGAAATGGTGCGGAGATTGAGTGGGCCGTGGGGATGGAGTGGGCCGCGGAGATGGAGTGGGCCGCGGAGATGGAGTGGGCCGTGGGGATGGAGTGGGCCGCGGAGATGGAGTGGGCCGCGGAGATGGAGTGGGCCGTGGGGATGGAGTGGGCCGCGGAGATGGAGTGGGCCGCGGAGATGGAGTGGGCCGCGGGGATGGAGACACTGGTGCTGGCAGTGGAGACGGCAAGTGCTGCGGAGGTGGTGCCAGCCGTGGAGATGGTGAGGGGCACGGAGATGGTGTAAGATTTTTTGAAGGGCTGACACGTGAAGCCAATAGGGCCCCATAATGGCTGGACTCTATGTGTTGGAGGAGTCCAACAGCACCCTGGACCCTGGCCCCACAGCTGTCACACCTCTCTTCAGAGTGGTAGTCAGACAGGTGCTCTGAGAACTTATCTGCCTCCACAACCACACTACACAGAGAACACTTCACCCCCTGTAATGTGCTTCCCTCCTCTGAGCTGCCGCCTGCGTTTACCTTAGGCCCTGCTTCAATCAAGGCCTTATCTATTGACTGGGAGGAAACAACAAAAGAAGGTTTTACTATTCATGTTAAATAATTTCACCAATTATTCTAGATCAGGGGATGGTCCATAAAATAGTCTATTACATGATACAGGGACGTATCATGCTTTTGATATATTATATCATACTGAGAAAAACATGTATAGCCTGAATGCACTGTAAGTCGCTTTGGATAAAAGCGTCTGCTAAATGTGTAAATGTAAATGTATATCATATACCTACCTTATGGAACCCACAAGTGCACACTATTTGCCTGCCAAACAGGTCCACCTTATTCCCTCTTTGCAGGGGACAGGCATCAATCCGCTCCAGGGCCTCCTTCCATTTTCTGCTTCCAGGCCTTTTGCCTGTACTGAACTGGAAGGTGCCCTGAGCATACCTATGGCAAATATCATTCCAATAGGCAGAGGATTTGCCTGTTTTGGTCATATCTGAAAAAAATATTGTGGAACAAATCAATGTAGTTGTGCATTTCTTGGCAGTTGCAATCGGCTGTGTTAATATAGCAGTGGTAGAATGGAGTTTTTTGGGATTGAACATCTGTTTTGATAACATGCATTTTAAATATACTTGTATACCTGTATATAGTAGCATTCTATTTCAACTTTTATATTGTTTGAACAAGCTAATATTATTTAGCTATAATATAATATAAATTGAATAGAATAGTAGAATAGAACAGAATAGAAAATACTTTATGTATAAATGTAAAATATACATAAAATAATATATATAAAAAACTTGCATTAAATATGCATCAAATACACAAATATACATGCATCAAATATACAAAAGCAGACATGTTGAGTGGTGAAATATTTGGAAGGATGATAGTTTTCAGCAGTAAATTTATTCCTACTATGCAAATAGCTTATGATGAAAAATTACAAAATCTGTGTTTGTATATAAAGTAGGAAGAGAAATTAAATGAACATAATGATTTATGGAAATCAAAAACTAGATATTATAATGAATACCTGGAATAATACATGATTAAAATACATTCCAGCAAAGATTATCACTCAGTCAATGACTGAAATAACATAATGAATGAATACTTGGAATGCTGAAATGATTAAATTAAACTCTTGCAAAGATATTAGAAAAATAACCCAAACTCAATCAGGTAACTTTAGACCCATGTTATGCATCAAGGGGTTAACTAGCGTTATGTGATATACTGTTAAGTTTAGCTTGTCTTGCTAAGTGTCCAAATCATCGAATTAATGTTTGAACAAATAAATTAACACTAGTGTCACGGATTTTTAATTTGTAAATTGATAATCGCCTTAACCTTAATCTCCGGATAGCAGATGTCCAGTGAGTTGCAAACAGCTGGAATGACACGAAACTGCATTCAGCCAATCAGCGGCGAGATTGGCTTGTCAACGATTGCTGATTGGCCCTTTCCTCTTGATAGGAATTGATTGGCTCCTTTGCCCCATCTGTTCGAAGGTTTCGGATTTGCGTTAGGACCTGTTTGGATTTAGTTAGGAGGTGTTCGCACCTCGTTCGGACTTTGTTCGGAAGTGTTCCGACCTCGTTCGGAATGTATTCAAATGTTGTTCGGAAGTGTTAGGAAGTGTCCAGCCGGCCGATCGCTGGAAGCTACGGCCACCTCGTCGCGATGCCACCATCTGTTTATAGCGATTACAAATAGTTTTTTAGAAAATAATAATAATATGATAAATAATAATAATAAATAATATGAATATTAATTACGATACTTGATTGGACGCGCAACCACCGCTGGTAATGCCCTCAGCACGCGCTAATTAATATTCATGAGGAACGCCTCCACGTTGGCTACACGTTAAATAATTTAAAGCAACCGCTTAAAAACTAAATGAGCGGAGCAAAGATTAAAAGATGAGTTAAATAAATAAATATGGGTGAATGTATTAAGTCTTAAGAATATATTAAATGATGGGCAGTCATAGTCATACAAAGATGTACTTATTTTTCTTAAAGAATCTGGATTAATGTATAGATAATGAGATTTACGTCACTTTCTCATTCGCTATAGATTGTAGTTTTTTGTTTTAAGAAAATACAAATCTGTGGTCCACAGTACAGCAGGTGGCGCGTATGCACCTTAAAAAGTAGATGACCAAAATTACATAAAAAAAGCAAACAGAAATTAACAGGGAAGTAATGTACATTTGTGTCATAAGATATCATGACATACATTTTTAGTAAATGGGAGTTCATCAATAACATTTTGTTTAAAACTGAACTAGGTAAAAAGTCGCCATTGCAATATTTTTTTGTTACAAATTGTCAACATATTTTAATGTTAAAATATTAATATATAATTAATTCAGTTATTAAAATCGTTACATAAAAATTAGTGTGTATAGCAAAAAAAAATGCCATTTTTTTTCTTAGCTACCTGTGTAAAGCCCCGTTCACACCAAGGATGATAACTATAAAGATAACTATAACGATAACGATATTAGCGTCCACACCAGCGAACCATATCTTCTGTTTATTCTAATGGTGCGTTCAAGTCATGTCGGATACATCGTATTTACGAGTTGAACGCACATGAACGCCACCATAAAGTTGTTCTAACGAGTGGGAAACTCGAAATTTTCTTTAAGCCCCGAGTTTCCGAGTTGTGGGCGTGTCAGTGAGAGTGGTGGGCGTGTCCGTGAGAGTTGTGGGCGTGTCGGTGAGAGTTATGGGCGTGCCAGTTAGAGTTGTGGGCGTGTCAGTTAGAGTTGTGGGCGTGTCCGTGAGAGTTGTGGGCGTGTCAGTTCGAGTTGTGGGCGTGTCAGTTAGAGTTGTGGGCGTGTCAGTGAGAGTCGCGGGCATGTCAGTGAGAGTTGTGGGCGTGTCAGTGAGAGTTATGGGCGTGTCAGTTAGAGTTGTGGGCGTGCCAGTGAGAGTCGCGGGCGTGTCAGTGAGAGTTGTGGGCGTGTCAGTTAGAGTTGTGGGCGTGTCAGTTAGAGTTGTGGGCGTGTCAGTGAGAGTTATGGGCGTGTCAGTTAGAGTTGTGGGCGTGTCAGTGAGAGTTGGAGGCGTGTCAGTGAAAAAACGTATCGGATGCAATGGCAATTTAGCCAAAGACTAAAGATATGCAGCGTCGGTAAAGTTGTTGAAATGAATAAAATTATTATTTTTTGTAATGTACAATAAAACTATATAAGTTACACATACAAAATATTATATTATTGTATAATTATAATAGAATATATAATTATTCAGTTTACATCACCTTCATAAATTAAATAAAAACAGAAAAAAGAAAACACACAATGATGCACATTCTTCATTCATCGTTTTATAGATGTAGAGTTAAAAAATCATTGAATTTTATGTAGAAAAGTTAAATCTCCATCTTGTTCCGACCAAAGTAACTTGAACGCACCCGATGTGGTAATAACGACTAGTCTACTCGTCCGAGGAGGACCTGAACTAATGCGCCTCTGCCGCTTTAAATGCTCCAGCTGTTATAGCAGGATGGATTCTGATTGGCTGTCAATGTTCGTTCGTCAGCTGGAAAAAATCGTTCAGCCTCTACTCTAAATAAGTCCTAACACTTTCGAACTAATTCCTAACACAAGTCCTAACAACTCCTAACAGGTCCGAACGGGGCAAAACAGCCATTGGCCGAAACATAGTCACGTGCGAATTTGTGTTCGACTTTAAGCAGCGCTGCGCAGAACGATCACCGTGTGACATCAAAGTACCGCGAGAGCGACAAGAGAGCCGATGGATCCTATGCTTTCGAATGGCTCTCGCGGTACTTAAAAATAGGGCACAATCTACTATGTTAATATGAAATAATTTTCTTATCTGCTTTTTAAATTAAGCATTGTGTTTTTGGATAATGTCCTGGAAAATTACTATCTTCCATGTATCTTTTCCATTTTTCTTACAGTGTACTAACCGATCGACAATCGCAGGTACAAGCAAGTGTTTTATAAATGAACAATTATTATTATTATTATTAAATTGAACAATTGCAAATAGCAGCTAACTCAGTTCATGTGGTGTGTACTGCGAGGCATCTTTGGTTTCCTCCTTTTGTGTAATTTAGATGGAAAATGTGTGCCTTTTTATCGTCACTTATCAAAAGTTGCCAAATAAATTACAAAAATTGCTAAAAAGGTGCTTTTGGAAATATGCTATTTCTCCATTCACATTCTCCCTTCCCTATCCTGTAAATGCTTGTCTTGCTAAGTGTCCAAATCATGAATTAATGTTTGAACAAATAAATTAACACTAGTGTCACGGATTTTTAATTTGTAAATTGATAACGCTTACCTTAATCTCCGGATAGCAGATGTCCAGTGAGTTGCAAACAGCTGGAATGACACGAAACTCATTCAGCCAATCAGCGGCGAGATTGGCTTGTCAACGATTGCTGATTGGCCCTTTCCTCTTGATAGGAATTGATTGGCTCCTTTGCC
Source organism: Aspiorhynchus laticeps (assembly GCA_023376895.1). NCBI lineage: Eukaryota > Metazoa > Chordata > Actinopteri > Cypriniformes > Cyprinidae > Aspiorhynchus > Aspiorhynchus laticeps. The sequence goes on from CM041802.1 coordinate 43,401,638, forward strand.
CCATCTGTTCGAAGGTTTCGGATTTGCGTTAGGACCTGTTTGGATTTAGTTAGGAGGTGTTCGCACCTCGTTCGGACTTTGTTCGGAAGTGTTCCGACCTCGTTCGGAAGTATTCAAATGTTGTTCGGAAGTGTTAGGAAGTGTCCAGCCGGCCGATCGCTGGAAGCTACGGCCACCTCGTCGCGATGCCACCATCTGTTTATAGCGATTACAAATAGTTTTTTAGAAAATAATAATAATATGATAAATAATAATAATAAATAATATGAATATTAATTACGATACTTGATTGGACGCGCAACCACCGCTGGTAATGCCCTCAGCACGCGCTAATTAATATTCATGAGGAACGCCTCCACGTTGGCTACACGTTAAATAATTTAAAGCAACCGCTTAAAAACTAAATGAGCGGAGCAAAGATTAAAAGATGAGTTAAATAAATAAATATGGGTGAATGTATTAAGTCTTAAGAATATATTAAATGATGGGCAGTCATAGTCATACAAAGCTGTACTTATTTTTCTTAAAGAATCTGGATTAATGTATAGATAATGAGATTTACGTCACTTTCTCATTCGCTATAGATTGTAGTTTTTTGTTTTAAGAAAATACAAATCTGTGGTCCACACTCCAGTACAGCAGGTGGCGCGTATGCACCTTAAAAAGTAGATGACCAAAATTACATAAAAAAAGCAAACAGAAATTAACAGGGAAGTAATGTACATTTGTGTCATAAAATATCATGACATAAATTTTTAGTAAATGGGAGTTCATCAATAACATTTTGTTTAAAACTGAACTAGGTAAAATTAATAACAAAAAGTCGCCATTGCAATATTTTTTTGTTACAAATTGTCAACATATTTTAATGTTAAAATATTAATATATAATTAATTCAGTTATTAAAATCGTTACATAAAAATTAGTGTGTATAGCAAAAAAAGCGCCGTTTTTTTTTCTTAGCTACCTGTGTAAAGCCCCGTTCACACCAAGGATGATAACTATAAAGATAACTATAACGATAACGATATTAGCGTCCACACCAGCGAACCATATCTTCTGTTTATTCTAATGGTGCGTTCAAGTCATGTCGGATACATCGTATTTACGAGTTGAACGCACATGAACGCCACCATAAAGTTGTTCTAACGAGTGGGAAACTCGAAATTTTCTTTAAGCCCCGAGTTTCCGAGTTGTGGGCGTGTCAGTGAGAGTTGTGGGCGTGTCAGTGAGAGTGGTGGGCGTGTCAGTGAGAGTTGTGGGCGTGTCAGTGAGAGTTGTGGGCGTGCCAGTGAGAGTTGTGGGCGTGTCAGTGAGAGTTGTGGGTGTGTCAGTTAGAGTTGTGGGCGTGTCAGTGAGAGTTGTGGGCGTGTCAGTGAGAGTTGTGGGTGTGTCAGTTAGAGTTGTGGGTGTGTCAGTTAGAGTTGTGGGCGTGTCAGTGAGAGTGGTGGGCGTGTCAGTGAGAGTCGTGGGCGTGTCAGTGAGAGTTGTGGGTGTGTCAGTGAGAGTTGTGGGCGTGTCAGTGAGAGTTGTGGGCGTGTCAGTGAGAGTTGTGGGCGTGTCAGTGAGAGTGGTGGGCGTGTCAGTGAGAGTTGTGGGCGTGTCAGTGAGAGTTGTGGGCGTGTCAGTGAGAGTTGGGGCGTGTCAGTGAGAGTTGTGGGCGTGTCAGTGAGAGTTGTGGGCGTGTCAGTGAAAAAACGTATCGGATGCAATGGCCACAGCCAAAGACTAAAGATATGTAGCGTTGGTAAAGTTGTTGAAATGAATAAAATGATTATTTTTTGTAATGTACAATAAAACTATATAAGTTACACATACAAAATATTATATTATTGTATAATTATAATAGAATATATAATTATTCAGTTTACATCACCTTCATAAATTAAATAAAAACAGAAAAAAGAAAACACACAATGATGCACATTCTTCATTCATCGTTTTATAGATGTAGAGTTAAAAAATCATTGAATTTTATGTAGAAAAGTTAAATCTCCATCTTGTTCCGACCAAAGTAACTTGAACGCACCCGATGTGGTAATAACGACTAGTCTACTCGTCCGAGGAGGACCTGAACTAATGCGCCTCTGCCGCTTTAAATGCTCCAGCTGTTATAGCAGGATGGATTCTGATTGGCTGTCAATGTTCGTTCGTCAGCTGGAAAAAATCGTTCAGCCTCTACTCTAAATAAGTCCTAACACTTTCGAACTAATTCCTAACACAAGTCCTAACAACTCCTAACAGGTCCGAACGGGGAAAACAGCCATTGGCCGAAACATAGTCACGTGCGAATTTGTGTTCGACTTTAAGCAGCGCTGCGCAGAACGATCACCGTGTGACATCAAAGTACCGCGAGAGCGACAAGAGAGCCGATGGATCCTATGCTTTCGAATGGCTCTCGCGGTACTTAAAAATAGGGCACAATCTACTATGTTAATATGAAATAATTTTCTTATCTGCTTTTTAAATTAAGCATTGTGTTTTTGGATAATGTCCTGGAAAATTACTATCTTCTTTTTCCATTTTTCTTACAGTGTACTAACTGATCGACAATCGCAGGTACAAGCAACTATAAGTGTTTTATAAATGAACAATTATTATTATTATTATTAAATTGAACAATTGCAAATAGCAGCTAACTCAGTTCATGTGGTGTGTGTACTGCGAGGCATCTTTGGTTTCCTCCTTTTTGTGTAATTTAGATGGAAAATGTGTGCCTTTTTATCGTCACTTATCAAAAGTTGCCAAATAAATTACAAAAATTGCTAAAAAGGTGCTTTTGGAAATATGCTATTTCTCCATTCACATTCTCCCTTCCCTATCCTGTAAATGCAACTGTTAGCAGATATATTCATAGTGTTTGTGATAAATGTACCTTTTGTAAAATATATGTTGAAGATATTGAACATTTATTTCTCTTTTGCCCTTTTTCTATTTCATTTTGGGTTGACTTTAAAGTAGACCTAACAAAACAAGTAAACAAAGCCCTTAATTTAGAACCTCATCATATTTTACTTTGTTTTCAAAAAGACATTAAAAATCATACTGATCCCAAACTTTTGAGCGGCAGTGTATGTATACATATAAATAAACCACAAAAAAGCTGACATGCTTAATATATCATCTAATGTTTATAATTATGCACATACTTATATAAGTGTATAATTAAATTTAATATGTGAGCCTAGAGCACAAAACCAGTCAAAAGGGTCAATTTTTCAAAATTGAGATTTGTGCATCATCTGAAAGCTGAATAAATAGCTTTCCATTGATGTATGGTTTGTTATGATAGGACAATATTTGTAAATCTGGAATCTGAGTGTGCAAAAAAATCTAAATATTGAGAAAATCATCTTTAAAGTTGTTCAAACGAAGTTCTTAGCAATGCATATTACTAATCAAAAATTAAGTTTTGATATATTTACGGTAGGAAATTTACAAAATATCTTCATGGAGCATGATCTTAATATCTAATGATTTTTGGCATAAAAGAAAAATCAATAATTTTGACCCAAACAATGTATTGTTGTCTATTGCTACAAATATACCTGTGTTACTGATGACTGCTTTTGTGCTGCAGGGACACATATGATATTGAGTGTATATGAAGTTCTGAATTATAGATGCATTTGTGTTAAGAAACGTCTGTGGTTCATCTCAGATATTTAGCTGCTGTTGATGATTGAGGTGTTTCTGTTTTGTTAGAAGTTAGATTGTGACTGTTATGTGTCTAACATTCAGATGTGACTGTGATTATGAGTTACAGTGTTGAAACAGACAAATCAGACACTAGATGGCAGAAGCACAACACATTTGAAGAGTTGACACACTTTATCATAATTCTGTATAAACACAGTCAGTCTGATGTAGCAGCTTTTATAAAAGTGAGTATTCGACTGTGGTTTAATGCACATTACTAATGAGTTAAAAACAGGTTTATATCTGCGTCCAGACAGACGATAAAAGCAGTTTAAGGTTAAAAGCACTGGTTTATATAAGCAGTGTTATCATCCAAACTATGACCTACAGGACTAACAGCCGTCATGGATATACAGTAAGAGATATTTATGGCTTTTAATGGTCTGCTTTTGGGCGTAATAAAGCTGGAAGCCTCATGATTTACTCTGCCAGCCGTGTATCCTTTGGCTTGCCATCTATTTCCAAGATAACAGGATATTTCAGATGTTGGTTGGCATGGAAACATCGCACATGGTTTGCATCCGCTGCCTCTGGATGCACATGAAGAAGATACGCTTGTTCCTCGCAGTCTTGTGACGGGGTTTGACCTTTGAGCTTATCTTTTTTTCCTCACCGGCTTCGCATGATTTCATCGTGATATGATAACAATAAGTCTGGTAAAACACTCTCCTGCTGTGTAGCTGCACAAGGATTCAACAAAAAGAAATTAATTTAGCTGTCGTTCTTGCTGTCGTCTTTATATGTCATTATTTCACCTAAAATCAGGAGTTGAAAAAAATAAAAGAAGTTATTAATTTGCATAAAAAAGGTAAGATTTGCACATGAAATAATAATATATATAAAAAACATTCTTGACAGTCATGCACATTTCTTTAAAGATTTGAATTGCTCTAATGCATCCTGGATATTTACTTTTCTTTTGTTTTGATAATTCATAATGGTGATTATTATTGTAATACAGCATTTTCTGTATCTGTTTCAGCACAAAAACAAAAAGACTTTAATACATTTATTCTTTTTAAATGGTAGAAATTAATAAAGGCAGTTAAAAAAAATATATTTTAGTAATAAATAATAACTGTAAATAATATATATAAATATATTTTTTATATATTATGATGCAACAATTGCTTTTAGTTCCGATAACACTGCAAATTATATTTAGCAGCAAAAAATAAAACTGAAAATTGAATGCTGATGTTTTTTTTTTTCTTAAATATTACATTTTTTTGCATATGAGGTGCAATTGATAAATGAGTATAAATTAAAGGCAACATAACAAATTACTACCATGAATCAATATTTAACAGTTATAAATAATATCTGTGATAATATATATATATATATATATATACAATGCAACAGTTTAAAAAATATTAATAAAATCCATTAACACTACTGATGTTTTTTCCTAATAAAATTTATTCATATGAGGCGCAATTAATAATTTAGTATAAATTGATGGCAGTATAACAAATTACTGCCATGAATATTTACCAATTCTAAATAATATCTGTAAATAATATGTATAAATAAAACATTTATATTATTTATTTATTATTATTATTTCAGATAATAATGTGTATTTGTAAGAAAATGTGCTTAATGTCATCTATCACAATGCAAAACATAATTGTATTTTATTAATTTTAATATAAGTATATACATAATTTTACCAAAAACACCACAGGAACTGCTAATGATCACTGTAACTATAACAAAACACCAATATAACTGAGCATACACTCTTAAATTATGACTGTATGCCTGGTTATATTGGTGTTTTGTTATAGTTACAGTGATCATTAGCAGTTCCTGTGGTGTTTTTGGTTGCTAGGGTATTATGGGTGTTGCTAGGTTGTTAGTAAATAGTGTCTTCCTGTCTGTACATGGCTTGGTTTCCTCCTCTACTGTGCATCTGTGGGTTTTTCAGTGTCCTGAGGAGGCGCTCGTGCACCACACAGATCACGATGCATCTTCAGGATTCAAAGCCATGCTAATGGAGCTGCAGATGTGGACAGGGGGAGCTAAAGGTGCCTGGCTGTTTTTACACCCTCAAGGGCGCTTCTGAAGTCCTCTGTTAAGAGACATGCAAATAGGATAAGTTAAGAGCCAGCCATGATAAGACGATCAACCGAGGCGGAGCTAATTAAATATTCCACGCCATTTGAAGTGCATGACACGGCTCACAAACAGCAAATCAAGGCGAAGACTCAAGGCCAGTATAAACAGGCTCTGTTTGAGTGTGTGTGAGCTGCATCTTCTATATACTGTATATTCAGGAACGGTGTTCAGGGTTCACAGGCCTGTGCACATGCACATACTGGTCAGATCTGAGATGTTAAACACAAGCTCCTGGTCCAGCAGCTATAACAGATGGTGGATGTGTGAATGCACTGGCTGATGTATTCATCATGCATGTTGTGTGGCCTCAAGCTCAGGTATTATGCACAGCATTCTGGGCCTGCAGTGGTGTAAGCTGTTTAATTCACTCACGGAGCCGTGTTGAGATCCCCATATCTCTTGGTCTGAACCATATAGGGCCTTCAAAATGAAAATAACAAAAGAAAAGTTTGTTAAGAACCAAAATCTGAAAGGATATGAAGATATCTTGAGTATTTCTTGAGTTATAGGCATGCAAACATTGGAAAAAGAATGATTTTGGCACTTAATGCGTTATGTTCTATGCAGCTGTTTTGATAGAGAGAAACAAGATACATTTCTAATTTCAACATTATTTGTTCTTTAGACAATTTTCTTTAAAGGGAAAAAGAATGAGCGTAATGCAAATTGATTTACATTTAGTTTTTGACTACTGAAAATGGGAAATATGCAACAATTTACTCATGGAACCACATTGAGATCCCCATGTCTCGGAGTCTGAATCATTTAAGGACTTCAAAATGAAGATAACAAAAGAAAGGAAAGATTTTTTTAGATTTTGGGTAAGAACCAAAATCTAAAAGGACATTAGGACATCTTTAATATTACTTGAGTTACAGGCATACGCACTTTGGAAAAATTATATTTTTGGCACTCAAGATGTTATGTTCTATGCAGCTGTTTTGAAAAGGATACATTTCTAATTTCAAAATTATTTGTCCTTTAGACAAGGCAAAAAGAATGAGATGTATGCAAAGTGATTCACATTTAGTTCTGAAAATGAGAAAAATGGGTTACACTTTATTTTAAGGTGTCTTTGTTACAGTGTAATTATACATTTAAGTACTGAGTAATATTAATTAACTACATGTACTTACTATATGGTTATGAAGGAGTGGATGGCAGATCTACAATGGCCTTCATAATAATATTAATTGTAATATTTCTTGAATAATTATTAATCAAATTTGACATTTATGCATGTTAGAGAATAAGTTGAATATGGCTTTAGTCTGCCTTTCTACTCTCTAAGAAGCTGCTCTCATTGTGTGTGTGTAACCTTGAAGTAAGATAAGTGTTTCTCTGCGTATGTGTGTTAGTATCTGTGTGTACAGGGAGAAGCGCAGACAGTCCCAGGACAAACGTTCAACTGCAATGACCAGCGTATCAGATATACGTCTTTGGAGAGATGTATTGCGTCTGACCTCTGATCACTTGTCACCAAAATAGTCATCAGAAGATATGCTTCAAGATTGCGTCCATATGTGGAAATTGTCTAAGTTTATCTAGGTTTTGGAACCAATCAGATTTTTGATGACTAATGCATTGACTTGCATTGACCATGCATTGACCATTTTGATGACTTATGCATTAGCAAGCTCTGTCAGGGTATAATTGTGGTGTTTTTGTATCGTAAAGCAGAGCGGCCGACGAACTCCATCGCGAGTGTTGAAGCTGACTTCTGCGGATGAAACTGCAAACTATTTTCTTCAGAAAATGTCTTTAATTAATCACAATCTGACTCCTTGTCTTTGTTCATCATACCTGGTCCTTGGGTTTTAACTGTTATTCCCCAACAGTTAGGATTTGGCTTAGGTTTGTTTTGCAATTATGCATAATTTATTGTTATTATAATAGTAAGTACATGTAACGTGTAACAAGGACACCTTAAAGTGATGCTAAAAAATGCCACAGTTTGTACATGGAGCCGCATTGAGATCCCCATATCTCTGGGTCTGAACCATATAGGGACTTCACAATTAATATGGTAAAAGAAATGTTTGTTAAGAACCAAAATCTAAAAGGATATTAAGATACCTTTACTATGTCTTGAGTTATAGGCATGCAAACTTTGGAAAAATAATGATTTTGGCACTCAATATGTTACGCTCTATACAATTGTTTTGATAGAGAGAAACAAGATACATTTCTAATTTCAACATTATTTGTTCTTCAGACATTCCTCTTTAAATGCAATAAATATTAGCTGTATGCAAAGTGACCCACATTTGTTTTTTGATCACTGAAAATGTGTACAATTTACACATGAAGCTGCATTGAGATCTCATATCTCCGGAAATGAATCACAAAGGGCCTGAAAAGTTAACATACCAAAGCAAAAGTGTGTTAAGAAATCAAAAAAGGATATTGTGATATCATTAATAATTCTTGAGTTACATGCACATAAACTGTGGGGGAAAATGCAAAAAAAAAAAAGTTTCCTATTTTGTCATATAATGCAACAAAGATTGCTAAAGATTTTACTAAAAGACCCACCAATCTCTGTGTAAAAATAACATAATGATGCTGCAATCTTTCTGAAGTCATTTTTAGCCGCCTGCAAATTGCCTCTAAATTCAGGTTAAAATTGTCATTTCACTTCCTTTTACAAAATAGAGGAATACTCAGTAAATATTCATCCTCATGACATTTAAAATTTTGTCTTACTTCTACATTCATGTATTTCTTTCACCAGAAAAAAGGTCAACGTTTTTAGCTGGGGACTTCTGGTTAAGTTAGTTGAGCATTGTTAATTCACTTATATAGTTTTAGTTTAATTAAACAAACCATTTCGCATGAAGTCAGGTCAGATGCTTGTGCCGATAACACCATCAGACACAAGAGCCAAAGCCGTAAACGTGTCTTTGTGAGCCGTGTAGCCTTTTGCTAAGCGTTGATGGGAAGTTGAATTACTCTTGAGTGCAGAAAGATCAAGGAGTGACATTTAACATCATGCAAAGAGTCAATTCACACCGACCCTCTTTAGACGACTCTGGACCGGAGGTTTGGATAATCTCCAAACGGTTTGGAGTTGTAGGTCAGGGATACTTAAAGTCCAGTCTGCTAACACAATCAGGCTTTTCAATTCATTGCTGCCTTTTGCATTTACACTGCAAGTGAACAATGCAGTGCAACACGTGTTTTTTTATCTCGTTAACACTGCAAATGTCTTATATTTGCACCGAAATCAGGCACAAAATGGACTGGTGAAAAATGGACTTGGCTTTATACGATTTTATTGAAAAATCTAAAGTATGCAAGATATTTGCATAAGCGGTGCAATTGATAAATGCATTAAATTGTGTTCATTGTTTGCTCTTGTTAACATTGCATGGTGATCCAAAGTGATTTGCATTGCTTTTAAGGTTTATTTAATGAGTTCTTGCAATGCCTTGGGACTCAAACTCATGCTTTGTGAGACTCACTTGCCACCTTTTGCACCTGAACTGCAAATGAGCAATGCGCCGTAACACATTACAACACTCTCGCTGTGCTGAACAAATCTAAGACAGCGTGGTGATTATAATACAGTTTCCTTCCAGTTTCCTCAAGTAGTGCTGCTGTGTTTCTCTAGGCTACTTCATTAAGATTTAGCTATTTATTGTGCACCAAGCTCTTTGGCTATTTTTTTTTTGTACTGTCAGCTTTGCAAATACTGTAATTGCTGACTGGCACATAATGAAGGCTGATTTTTGGTATGAATTATATTTAGCAGCAAAGATGATCAACAAGCATCTGCAGGCTGGCACCAAAAAATTACTGAATTAAATGAATTTGCATTAGTCCATTCTTGTTGAAAGCACAACTCTGAAAATGAAAACTGATTATAAACTAAATATAAAGTACACAAGATTGCATACCAGTTCTTGTTAGCAATTGCATGCTAAACTCATTGTAAACATTTATTTTTATGCATTTGTCAGCTTTATACATGCATTCCTTATCAAACTCATGGCTGGTGTTTTTAATGCCATGCTGTTTAAGTTACAGTGTTGCCAATTTTATTAATGCATTTGTACATATTGCATGTCTAAGTTGTAATAAACTGGAAAACGTACATTAGAAACATTATTTAATTTGAACTGTCGCTCCTTGTTTCCAAAACTGAGATTGTTGTAATCATAAAACTGAAAATAAAAAATAAATTAATTAAATACAAAAATTAAGTTAAAATGAAATACATTCTTTTGTTATATATAAAGTATGTAAGATATATGCAAAAGGTGCAACTGATAAAAACTTTACATTGTGTTGATTGTTAGTTCTAGTTAACACTTGCATGTTAACCTTGTTGTAAACATCAATATTTATGCTTTTGACACCTTTTATTTAAGATGACCTTGCACTTAAAGTTTGTCATGCTACAGTTTGGTTCATGTAGCTTTTTGTAATCATAAAACCGAAAGTTTTTTCTCTAAAATATGATGTGAGATATTTGCATATGAGATGCAGTTGATAAATGTTTTAAATCTTTACATTATATATTACATGCATTAACTTGTTGAAACATTATGCAATGCATTTATGCGCTTTATTCACGATGACTTACATTGCATTGATGTTTATGCAACTGTTTGTAATCATAAAACTGAAAATAAAAAATATGATGTAAGATATTTGCATAAGAGGTGCAATTGATAAATGCTTTTACATTCTGGAAAACTTACATTAGAAACATGCAAAAGATTGTCTGAAAATATGGCAGATGGCATATTTATGCGCTTAGTCCTGAGTTTACATATTCCCATAAGTACTGTAATTCCTATAACCAGTAAGATTCAAGCACTGAATAATAAGACCTTTCTGTGGTGAATATAAATCTGAGCTGATAGCAATGGTAGAGACACCATCACTTTAAATAAACAATATTTCTCCAAATCTTGCCCTCAGCTACAGTAGGTCACTCAAACAGAGCTGCTTCTGAGGGAAAAAGGCATATTTTCATGCAGCGAGCTTCGAGACGAGCGTATGATAGACAAGTAAGCCGACTTACATTGGGCTGACTGCAATGAAAAGACCAGATCACCACAGCTGCCCTTTTCTCCTGTCAGACTGAATCAAGTTCAGAGTTGTTTCATTTGAACTGCGCTCACTTACTCCATCTGTCGCTCCTGGTTCCTCAGACAAACTGAGCTGGGCAAACTGAAAAGGTCTTCATTCATGTGAAAACCCAGACGTTTAGTTTGAATACGAATCCACAGGTGCGTCAGGTGAGCGTCAGTTAGTTGTGTTGAATGAGATGCAGCGTCGCTCGTTTTGAGAAGTGTGTGTGGAATTATTTGTATATAATCCAAAATTTGCTGTAAATGTGCTCATCCTCAGTTCATCCATGAGTTACACTCTAAAAAATGCTGGGTTAAATACAACCCAGTTCTGGGTAAAATACGGACAAACCCAGCGACTGGGTTGTTTTGACCCAGCAGTTTGGTTAAATGTTTAACTCAACCTTCTGGATAGTAACCCAACCGCTGGGTCAAAACAACCCAGTCGCTGGGTTTGTCCGTATTTTACCCAGAACTGGGTTGTATTTAACCCAGCATTTTTTAGAGAGTAGCTTCTTCATCAGGTTTGTAGAAATGTGTCTCTGCATCAGTGTCTCAGCAATGGATGCTCTGCAGTGAATGGGTGCCGTCAGAATGAGAGTCTGATAAAAACATCACAATAATCCACAGCACTCCAGTCCATCAGTTAACATCTGGAGAAGACACAAGCTGAAACAAATCCAGCATTAAGATGTTTTTAAGACTCTCATTCTGACGGCACCCATTCACTGCAGAGCATCCATTACTGAGACACTGATGCAGAGACACATTTCTACAAACCTGATGAAGAAACAAACTCATCTACATCTCGGATGACCTGAGAGTGAGCACATTTATAACACATTCTCATTGTTGGCTATTCCTTCAATGCATTTTGCATTCAAGTTCACACTTACTAAGTTCTGGAAACATGAAGCTGATAAGGTTTAATGCAGTTCTCATTTGCGTTGCAGATTGCATCTACTTCAGATAAATCTCTGCCTAAATGACAGTAAAAGCCAGTAGTCAATTGCAAGAATAGGACATTGATTGTTTAATGGGAATGTTGTTCCAAAGCCAACAAGGACGTGGATCCAGGAAAGTGTTCTGCTCGGCATCGGATGTTCATCACACAAAAACAGACACACATTTATACGAGTCTATGAATCTCTCCGCTGCGGGTTCATGAAGCACAGAGTGATTAGCCCATCGAGAAGCTCTCCAGTCTTCAACACAAAGAGCTAATCTGCCCTGTGGCCGGTGTCATCGAGGGTCATCAGCGTTCGCCGGTGGCTGACGATAATAACACTGAGGGGCCAGAGATGCCTGGATGTCTCCTCTTCAGCGAGAACGAGTGGGTACATCAGGATCTGGAGCGCGCCGTACGTGGGTGTTTAACTTTTACAACTAACGTATGTTTAAATCTGGCCTGGTTCTCTCTCTTTCCCTTGACGAGTGGTTAAACTGTCGGTGAGTCATAATTTCTAACCTCGGCTCGATAAATGAGCGGATGAGCTGTCGTTCCTCATGCATTTGAATTGCAAATGGGCTGGCATTGAGAACAAGCTGCATGTGTGACCCCGGAGCACAAAACCAGTCATAAGGCTCATTTTTTTTAAATTGAGATTTATGCATCATCTGAAAGCTGGATAAATGATCTTTCCATTGATGTATGGTTTGTTAGGATAGGACAATATTTGTAAATCTGGAATCTGAGGGTGCAAAAAAATCAACCTAGTCTCATGGCATTTATGTACCTGGGTGCACTTTTTAGTGAGACACGAAATACGTACCAATAACTACATATTACTGCAGTTTCAGTTTCCAAAAGAAACAAACATTAGATGCAGTAAAGCTCTCTAAAAACACCTTTTACTCCTTTTCACACAAATTTACAGAGTTTTGATTAATAAAGCGTATTTTTCGCACAATTACTTTAAGAATATCATGTTACGACTTCAAAACAACATTAATATGCTGGGAGATTTGAAAACTGATGCTTTCGAATGTTAGCATCACACATATCCAGCGTCATATCTATGGGTTTCATCGATTGTAGGTTTGTTCGGTAGCTCACCGAGTACGGAGACGTACTTAGGAGGCGAGGAGCTCCGGTTCAAATCCTGTGTAACCACAGTTCGACAAAACAGTTCAAATCTGCAGATAAGGAAGTTGAAATGGCACGGTTGCATCAACAAATAAGTTTTTATACCAGTTATGCATTTGTTAACACTATCGGGTAGGTTTAGGGTTGGGTTTGGTGTAGGGCATATTTCCAACACGATAGAGCATTAACTTTTAGGGACAGACTAAAATATATAAAAAAATATATACCGGATATTTGAATTCTGAACCGCCGCAGTACGTACCTGAAACAACACAATAAAAACACAGCAATACATACCTATATCAACATAATAAAAACGTTCCAGGGTTCACGTATTTAACCTGTGTTTTAGCGCCACTCAGTGGACATTTCTTTTTGAAACTGCGGCGAAACGTGCAGTAAACTACGTAAAACGGTGTCACACAGAAAGTGCACAGAGGTACATATTTTTATGAGACCAGGGTGCAAAAAATCTAAATATTGACAAAATCACCTTTAAAGTTGTTTAAATTAAGTTCTTAGCAATGCATATTACTAATCAAAAATTAAGTTTTGATATATTTACGGTAAGAAATTTACAAATTGTCTTCATGGAACATGATGTTTACTTAATGTCCTAATGATTTTTGGCATAAAAGAAAAATGTATAATTTTGACTCATACAATGTATTGTTGTCTATTGCTACAAATATACCTGAGTTACTTATGACTGCTTTTGTGCTGCAGGGACACATTTATGCCAATATTGGGAGTAACTAACTAAAAGTAGCAATTTTTTTATTTATTTTTTGAGTAGCATGACAGTAAATAATAATGCTTTTCAAGATATTTTTACAAGCAATATTAATCAAAATAAAATAAAATTGATTTCTGTTAATCCCTCCTTAATTAAAACTAAAATTGGAACTGAAATTAAAATCATAAATAACATTTTTGTTACTTGAAAAAAATGTAAACTGAAATAAAATACAATAAAATATAAAAAGCATTTTAATTCAGCTAGCTGCCAAAGCAACATTTCAATTTTTTATTTAGTTTAACTAGATTTACAAAATAAAAACGTTTATACATTTTTAAAAAATACTAAAAATGAAAAAAATAAAATAATTACATATAAAGATAAACACTGATTCAACACTGATAGTATACTAAAATTACACTTCTTTATGGTTTAATGTTTTGTAAAATAAATTATTATTATATTTCTCATGCTCAGATGTTTTATTTTAAGGTGAAATATTACAATGGTAGTATTTCTTATTTTGTTGAATATTTTATCAATAATAATAATTAATAGCTATTTTATAGTCATAACGATATATGACTATACAAAACAAACAAACAGAGCAAACTTTTATATATTACATTTTAAAATTTGTGATATGTGGAAATCTGTGTATTGCTATATTAAGCTTGTTGTTGTCCACTGAATTAATTTCATTTTGTTTTGTGTCAGATAATATTCTTTTAATGCTTTAAATTTTATAAAATGTAATAATTGCATTGTGGTTTACCACTTGATTCAGTTTATTTATTTAGCTACTTCTTATTAGTCACTTAACTCTTCAAATGCACAGTCGACGTGAAGAATAAAATTCAATGTTAATTTAGTGTTTTTGGATAAACACTGGGATGTACATCACAATATGTAAGATGTTATTGTTTTATTAGTAATATAATCAATGGTTGCTGTAGTGTTTGTGATAACTGCAGGCTGCAGTAAGGAGTAACTTCAGGCTGATTATGACTGCATGCTGTTAAACTGCAGCGCTCAGGTTCGGTGAAACTGAAGCAGATTCTGGACATTGAACACCACTGTAAATGACCAGAGGTCAGTCAACAAGAGCAGGCTGATCTGGACTCAAATTACTGCCGAGATCAATCAGCGAGAGAAGCACAAAGACGTGTGATACGATCTGAAATCTCATGTGATTGAAGCTGGAAGAGTCATATGGTTTATACTGTAGAATATACACTGCATTTTTCAAATATCAAATAAATAAATAAAACAATGTGATATTCTTATAGTTTCTTTTATAATAAGAAACATGAGAAGGCATTCATCTCTCACCATCACTGAAACAACAACAACAATGCTTTACAGATGTGTTGTGCTTCGTATTATTGGGTTATTTACTTGTTATTTTTACTTATTTTTGTTCTTGAAATTTAAATAAAATGTTAACTAAAATAAAATACAATTTTATTTTATAAAACTTACTAAAATAACTCAAACTAAACTGAAATATAAATTAATAAAAACTATATAGACATTTAAAAACAAAACAAAAAATTACAAAAAACATAACTACTAAAATTTGAACGAAAATGAAAATGTAAAATAAAATGTTGTCATATGAATGATGTATAGCTGAGATGTGCTTCATCTTATTTGGTAATTTACTTTTTTATTTATTTATTTATTTTTTATTATTTTGGTTACTTTATAAAATAAACATTAACTGAAATAAAATATAAAAAAACAATCAGCTAGTTGCCAAGGCAACGTATCTCATTTTTATTTAGTTTAACTTGATGTACTAAAATAGCTAAAGCTAAAACTGCAATACAAATTCATAAAAAATACATAGATAAAAAAATAAAAATGACAAAAACATAAAATTACTAAAACTTGAACTCATTTTAAAATCAAAACATAAATAAAATAATACTTATAAATGTCATGTGAGTGATGTATAGCTGTAAATGTAATGGAAATATGGTCTGTATTGTAGAATATATGCCATATTGTCATAATCTTGTGATAAAAGGCTTTAGAGATGGATTGTGCTTTATCATATTTGGTTATTTACACATAGCTTGATAACAAGTGACCGAATCAGTCTGACATTGGTGTAAAAAAAACAAAACAAAACAGCTTTACATTATAAAACTGGTGAGTTTGAGAGTTTTATTCATAAATTTATTATTTATTGCCAAAAATAGCTCTTTGCTGTCTAATGTGTTTAAGCTTCTGTATTTAAAAACTGCCAAAAGACAACAAACTCCCAAGTGTCGTCTTTATCATAACATTTACATTAATTCATTCAGTCGACGTGTTTACCCAAAGCGACGTATAAATGAGGAACATCACGAGCAATTTATTAAAAAAGCCACAGTATTTACAGTACACTAGAAGCAATGAGAATACATGTGTAGTCTAGTTTTCATCAGTCTTTTGTTAGCTCATCTGCTGGAGCGTGACACTAGAAACACCAGGATCATCACAGACTCGATGCAAATTAAACCCTTCATGGAAAATATATAGCATGAACACACTTTGGATAAAAGCATCTGCCAAATGCATTAATGTAAACCTGCCCAAATCCGATTAGGAGCGAGAACGAGAGCCAAATCCACCCAGCGACTCTTCTGCTTCAGGCCGATGCAAACAACACTATATGACCTTGTTTTTCCATCTTCCTACAGAAATACTTCAGTAGCTCAAAAATGCATTTTCTGATCCAGGAGATACTGTGGTTGCTCTTTTCCATGCAGTGAACAGAAACTGTTCAGCTTCAAAAAACATACAAAAGCACCATAAATGCATAAAATCATAACATGTATCATAACATTTATTCATATGACCCGTGCACTGTTTTCCAAGTCTTCTCAAGTCACACAGATATAGCCAAATGTTATGAGTTTGAATTATTATTATTATTATTGAATGACAGTCTGTTGCTCACAAAACCAGTATATTTCAGAAATGGAATACAGTATATTCACATACACTGTAAAAAAATAATCATGGGTCTTGTAATTTTCATAAAAAAAAATTAAGGTGATAATTAAAAATAGTGTGTATATTTCATTAAATAAATTGTGATTCAGTGTTGTATAGAAAATATTGAGGACTTTTTACTAATAAAACCAAGAGGTGTGTTTTCCTCATTTTTTAAAAGGAAACTTGATCAGTTTTGAGGCTTGAATTGAGGAACTGATTAAACTAAAAAAAATAAGGAAAGAAGGCTATCTATATATTTTAAGAGAAAGGTGATTGTTACTTCCCATGCTTTGCATATATGGCTGGATGGAGAGTAAATTTTGAAATTAAATGCTATTTTATGTGTTTTTGAGAGAAGGGAAACATCTATTAATGTTTAATGTTCAGTTATGTTTGACATTGAAGTTTCCATTGTGCAGAAGAGTAGAGCTTATGGTTATGGAGTTTATGGTTATGGATATTACTCCTATAAGTCATTAAGCCTTGTTCCATGAGCATAACTTTGCTCGTGCTAGTGCAGTACTTTCCAGTATTTCTCAAGTATTTTCCTACTTGAGCTGTTTACAGTCTTTTAAATGTACAAAACAACTCAAAATCAAACACAAACAGCCTCGCTCAAAATCACTGACTTCTGAGAATCAACTTAAAATAAATGAACACATTTCACAAATTATATTAAATTCATTGTGTCATAGATTAATTAATTTAGGAGATTTTACATGATTTATTCAGGTAGATTCCATTACAAAAGCAAGTCGTAAAAACTACTCAAAAAATATTAAGGGTAATATTGTTACCATCATTTTTTTAAGTAAATTTTTTACAGTGTAGGATTTACTTGAAAAAAGCTGGGAAACAATTTTCACTCAGAAAAGGCTAATTAATTTACAAAAAGTTGACAAATAAAAGCCTAAACATAATTATTAGTAGCTTTAAATAGAAATGTTTAAGTAAAGTTTACTTGGGAATTCCCAGTAAATTTTATTGACTCTTTGTTTGTAAATGTTACTTAAGTAATGCTTATCACTGTAAAAAAAAAAAGAAAGAAAAAGTGCTGTTAAATAACAGTAATTATGATATATGTCTTTATATATGTACAGGCTCAGTCCGCTTTGCTTTCATTATAAAGAAAAGAGAGGTTATGTGAATACTAAACAGATTTGAAGAAAACATTTTGGAAAATTTGGAATATAATGAGTCACGATTAGTGTTGTATATATGTGTTATACCTGTATATGTATGTGTGTGTGTGTGTGTGTGTGTGTGTGTGTGTATATATACACACACATATCGAAATCTTAAATACATCTTATATAATTGTGAGAAAATATATGAATTTTAAGAAACTCTGAATTTTAAGGAAAAAAAATCTGAATTCATTATAAATATATTTAAAAGTCAAATTTTATATTTTACTTTTATATTATTTTTTATTTAATATGTTTATTTCGTAGTTTTGTGAGTTTATCTGAGATAAAAAGTTGCATTTACTTTTATTTTGTGGCAGAAACGGGTTTCCAACATGCATATCTGATCTCAGTTTTTAATATTTTCATAAAACACATACATACAAGTAACTCAATTAAACTAATTTGAATTATTATTTACTTAAGCACCTAAATTATTTAATTGATTGAATGAATGAATGATGCATTTATATAGCGCTATATTATAGTAATATAATTATATATAATTATTTAATGAGTAAATAAATTGGTTATTTATTTAATAAGTAACTCAATTATTTATTTTATTTAATAAGTAATTAATTGATTTAATAAGTAAATAAATTCATTATTTACTTAAGTAACTAAATTAATTATTTAATATAATAAGTAACTAAATAAGTTATTTAATTTATGTAGTAACTAAATTATTTATTTATATGTAACTAATTTATTTAGTAAGTAATCAAACTATTTATTTATTTACTTCATAAGTAAATAAATTAGTTATTCATACAAGTTACTAAATTATTAATTTATTTGATAAGTAGGCTAACTAAATTCTATGTTAGTTTTTTTATTTAGTTGCTTATTGAGTTAATTATTTATTGAGTTATTAATTCTATAATTTAGATCTAGAATTTAATCTTCTCTAATTTTGGAGTTTAACAGCCTCCTTTGCTTTCATTATATGGAAAAGAGCAGCGTGTGAATCCTAAAGAGATGCTGAAAAGGTGTTTTTCACAAACAAGCTCTGATCTCGTCACCAGAAGTCTCTTTAATGCACCGTGAGCGTCAGGTAAAGACACTACCAGCTTTCTGAAGGGATGCCAGTAAATGATTTAGGCAGACTAATCGCTCACATTATTCATGTATGGAAACATTGGAATTCATTTACTTTCCAATTAATGAGGCATGAATTATTCAGCAGAAATGAAGCTGGAGGTGTTTCACGATCTCGAGATCTTCTTGTCGTCATTATTCCAGCTGAAGCTCAAAGTGATTCCTCCCTGATGCTGTAGTTCATTATAACGTGAAAAATGAGTCTACAGCACCTCCTGTTTTTCTCGCTTCATTCGTCAGGCCGCAAATCATCTGTGTTTCATGTAAAGCCGTGATCTGGGCATCAATCACATCACATGCTGGAGGCCGTCATTGCTGACACAAAATAAAATGAATTATTTCTATTGTGAGCTTGAGTGTTTTGGGGGTCACTGAGGGAGTGAGGTTACACTTTGTTTTATTGTCAAGTAAAAGCAGTGGTTTATACTGTATGTGAGGATTCTAGTGTTATAACCTTGCAAATGACTTTCATTTGCATCTTAGTGGATATACATGAAGCTGCGGCTTTAAAATTCTAATTATCAGAAAGATGTGTTTTTCTTGAAGGAATAGTTCAGCCAAAAATTAAAATTATCTGAAAATGTGCTCATCAGAGATTAGGATGAGTTTGTTTCTTCATCAGGTTTGTAGAAATGTGTCTCTGCATCAGTGTCTCAGCAATGGATGCTCTGCAGTGAATGGGTGCCGTCAGAATGAGAGTCTGATAAAAACATCACAATAATCCACAGCACTCCAGTCCATCAGTTAACATCTGGAGAAGACAAAAGATCAGAACATTTGCTAACAATAACATTCTTTGTCTTTAATAACATTCTCAAAACGATAACATTATCTATACATCATTCGTGGAATGTTTTTCTTAAACATTGTAGTTGGGCATATGTCTTTCCTTATATATATATATATATATATATATATAATTTTTTATTTTTTTACAGAATAATAAGAACATTCCCTTAATGTTTTCCATAACCCCCCCCCCCCCATTTTTCAATCATTTAATAAACTGTAGCTTTTGAGCAGAAATAAACATTTTATAATGAGGACATTAAAAAAACATTCTTTGAATATAATTTTGTTAGCTGGGTAAACGCTGCTTGATCTGATGCAGATTTCTCTCCTGATTCAGACCAGAACACTTTTTCACTGAGGAAGAGTTATTATGGATTATGAACTCGTATTTTAGTTACAAACGTCTTAATGCTGGATTTGTTTCATCTTTTGTCTTCTCCAGATGTTAACTGATGGACTGGAGTGGTGTGGATTATTGTGATGTTTTTATCAGACTCTCATTCTGACGGCACCCATTCACTGCAGAGCATCCATTGCTGAGACACTGATGCAGAGACACATTTCTACAAACCTGATGAAGAAACAAACTCATCCTAATCTTGGAGGGTCTGAGGGTGAGCACATTAAACATATTTTCATTTTGGCTGAACTTTACCTTTAATCTTTCTAAAATGCTTAATTGGAAAGAGCGACTGCACAATATTGACACAGCTTGCCTCTTGCTAATGACCTCTGGGTGTTACACGCTTTTGTTCTCCAGCGCTCAGTCTGTAATAGATCAGCATCTGGAAGTTTGTGTGTGTTTTGGGTCGTACGGCTGTAAATTGTACACAAAGTACAAGGTTTCTTGGCTCATTAAACACACTTCGTCTCTTAATGCTGCTTGCGCTGATTGATTTTTTGTTTGCGTCTGCAGTAATTTCATCCTGCTCTTGTTGACTGACCTCTATCATTTGCAATTATGTTCAACGCCCAAATTTTCCTGACACTGTATTTTTTCACTCAACATGTGGGCGCTGCAGTTTATACAGTGATTAATTCATTGATTTTGTCAAGTGAAATCAGCATCAGCAACTTCACGGGCCCTTAAAATGAGATACTGCATTATTTTTTACTGTATTAGATGAAATCAAATCAACTGAATGAGCAATTTGCATATTTGTCTGGGGGAAAGTCATTGACTGGGTCAAAATACATATAATTATATATAATTAGATTATTTACATACCTTTACAAGACATTTCTTATCAGCAACCAGCATCTGATTCACTCTTTGATGTCCTGCATTACATCATAACTCCTTCAAGAGAAAGATAATTATAATTCTGTATGAATCATATCTATTTTGGAGATCAAAATCAGTAAACTGCCTCACATCCGCTATCAAAAACATTCAGAATCAATGAAATGTTACGTCCCATAAGAGCTGCACGTTAAATATGTTGTTATTTATCAATTATACAGTTCAAGCGTGCGTGCTGCACATGCATAAATGCCTTATTTCTGCAATGCTGTAGATGGAAATCATAACATGTGATTAACATGCTCGTCGAATATTTACAACGGGTGTTTTCAATGAGGAGAAAACAATCTTATGTTCTCCTCATTACTACGACTGGCTGTTTCACCTCGTCGAGAGGATAATGACAGTAGAAAATCAGCTTGAAAGAGTCACACAGGAAAAACAGAATAAAATGGTTTGCATTTCCATGCTTTCAGTCATTACTGGTGCTCTGCAGTGAATGGGTGCCGTCAGAATGAGAGTCCAAACAGCTGATAAAAACATCACAATAATCCACACCACTCCAGTCCATCAGTTAACATCTGGAGAAGACACAAGATCAGAACTTCGGCTAACGATATCATTCTGTGTCTTTGATAATGTTCTCAAAATATTAGCTCGTTAGCGCAAACAGCAGTATTTATGGAATGTTTTTCTGAAACATTTTAGTTGGACATTCATCTAACTTTTTTTAAACCCTAATACTTATTATTTAAAAGTAACTCTCCCATAATGTTTATAAAATAAGAACGTCCCCTTAATGTTTTCTGTAACGTTCACATAACCAAGAAAAAACATTTTTTAAACATTTAATAAACTTTGTTTTGACCATTCAGAGAACATTTAACATTTTGAAACCATTCTTAGAGCCAGTGTTGGGTGTAACTAGTTACTAAGTAATTAGTTACTGTAATTTAATTACTTTTCCCTTGAAAAAGTAAAGTAAGGGATTACTCTTATTTTTCTGTAATTTAATTACAGTTACTTCTTATATTGAACTTAATACAGTGTATAGACTGTAGAACATTTGTGACCCTGGAGCACAAAACAAGTCATAAGGGTCAATTTTTCGAAATTGAGATTAATACATCATCTGAAAGCTGAATAAATAATCTTTCCATTGATGTATGGTTTGTTATGATAGGACAATATTTGGCTGAGATACAACTATTTGTAAATCTGGAATCTGAGGGTGCAAAAAAAAATCTAAATATTGAGAAAATCACCTTTAAAGTTGTTCAAATGAAGTTCTTAGCAATGCATATTACTAATCAATAATTAAGTTTTGATATATTTACAGTAAGAAATTTACAAAATATCTTCATGGAACATGATCTTAATATCCTAATGATTTTTGTCATAAAAAGGAAAAAAGGATAATTTTGACTCATACAATGTATTGTTGGCTATTGCTACAAATATACCTGTGTTACTTATGACTGCTTTTGTGCTCCAGGGACACATATATAAAATAGTGGATTTAACATCAAAATTTAGTCTAACCTTAAAATGCATGTTTTTTATGCACCCTTCTCACTTTAAATACTTTGGTGAGTTAACAAGAATATTGGTAACATTTTAGTGTCAAATTCTCATTATTAACTAGTTGGTTATTAGCATGAATATTACTGGGATATTGGCTGTTTATTATTACTTAAAAGCACATATTAATGTCTTATTCTGCAAGACCTTATTCTAAATCCTTAATCAATTCTTAATGCAGAGCATCCGTTGAGTAAATGATGAATGTTACATTTCTCCAAATCTGATGAAGAAACAAACTCATCTACAATTTTCCGGTGAACTATTTCTTTAAAGCAGTAATAGTGAAGAA
>CM041802.1:43429550-43442050 GCA_023376895.1 Aspiorhynchus laticeps
GGGCGACAGACTGATATATTAGCCAGAATAATAGTCAATATGGAGAACTGAGAGTTTCCATTAATGCAGGTTCTGAATGCATAAACGAGCGAAATGTACTGAAAGCAATGGATAAAAGTGTCTGGAAAAGTGTGTGTGTGTGTGTGAGTGAGTGTGCGTCTCTCTCTCTGTGTGTGTGTGAGTGAGTGTGTGTTTGTGTGTGTGCGTCTCTCTCTGTGTGTGTGTGTGTGTGTGTGTGTGTGTGTGTGTGTGTGTCTCTCTCTCTGTGTGTGTGTGTGTGTGTGTGTGTGTGTGGTGTGTGTGTGTTTGTGTGTGTGCGTCTCTCTCTGTGTGTGTGTGTGAGTGAGTGTGTGTGTGTGTGTTTGTGTGTGTGCGTCTCTCTCTGTGTGTGTGTGTGTGTGTGTGAGTGTGTGTGTGTGTGTGTTGTGTGTTGAGTGAGTAGTTTTCTGTGTGTGTGAGTGAGTGTGATGTGGTTTTTGATGTGTGTGTGTGAGTGGTGTGTGTGTGTGTGTTTGTGTAGTGCACGTCTCTGTGTGTTAGTGTAGTGAGTGTGTGTGTGTGTGTGTAAAGTGCAGTAAAAAAATAGTATGTTAAAAAATATTTTTGAGTAGTGTGTGTGTGTGTGTGTGGTGAGTGAGTGTGTGTGTGAATCTGTGTGTGTGGTTTCTACTGTGTGTAATGTGTGTGTGAGTGAGTGTGTGTGTGTGTGTGTGTGTGTGTGTTGTGTGTGAGTGAGTGAGTGTGATGTGTGTGTGTGTAAATGCACTAAAAAAAATATGTAAAAAATATTTTTGAAGTTTTAAATAGAGATTGCTGGAATATGTTTTACAAGAAAATACCATTTCAGTTTTTCTACTTTTAATTTTTACATTTGTTACTTATTTGTGAAATTTACTAGCAATTTCTGAGTGAAAGTATATTCTGATTTTCCAGAATATTAATGCACTGTAAAAAAATATTTTCAGAGTTGGCAGCACATTTACAAGGTGGGAAAAAATCAGCCTTTGTACATAAAAAGTTCAAGTTTATTCATCGTTACTTGCATTTATGTGTCATCATTACAGTACGTGTGAAATTTGTTAGCAATTTCTGATTGAAATATTTTTCTACATCAATTTTTGATGTATTGGGCACTGTAAAAATATTTTTCAAAGTTTACAAATATTACTGGAGTATACATTTTACAAGAAAATAGTATTTCAGTTTTTATCTATGTAAACATTTTACACTTCATTAAATGTCTACCTTGAAATTTCTTTGTAATTACCAGCAATTTCTAAGTGAAATTTGTTTCTACACCAATTTTTTTCAGCGTATTAATGCATGGTAAAATTTTAAAAAATTTTTTAAGTTATAAAACAAATATTTTTAAAGTGTTTACAAGAAAATACAATTTCAGTCTTTCTTCTTAAAATTGTAACGTTTAATGCATTGTTACTTGTGAAACTTACTAGCAATTTTGGAGAGAAGTTGTTTCTACACCAAATATTTTGGGGGTTTTTTGTACTGTAAAATATGTATTTTTATAAATATAAAATATATATATAAGTTGTAAAAAAAAAACAGATAGTGTACATGCTACAATGTTCTTTTTGTAATTTTTTGTGAAACTTACTAGCAATTTCAAAGTGAAAATTGTTTCTACACCAATTTGTATTTTTTTTTGTTTGCACTGTAAAATATACATTTTTATAAATATTTTTAACGATATATAAGTTGTCAATAAAACAGATGATGTAAATGTTACAAGAAAATAGTACTTTAGTTTTTATATATAAAAATTCCACATTTAATTCAATGTGTTATTTACACAACTGTAAAAATTTACAGTTTATTTTTGTAATTTTTTGTGGAACTTGCTACATTTTCTAAGTGAAAATTGTTAAATGTCGCATAAATTTGTTCAAAAGTAGATTAAAGGTTATTTGAAACTGTTTTGGCTTGCTAATACATTTTACAAATTATTACAAAGAAACGGCAAGCAATGCATTGAATTAAATATGAAATTTTAAAGTAAAAATTAATATTGTCTTGCAAAATAATCTTTATGTACAACTTCAGAAAGTGTTTACAGTGTGTAAATGTAACTGTAGTAGTTGTTTAATATGAAAACAAATCTCCAAAAAAGCTGGCTGTGCATGATCGAGTTTATTCCACCGTAGCTGAAATATACAGAGATCAATCAAATATAAAATTAATGTAGTGCTGCCTCCAACCGCAGGACAGCGAGGTGAAGTAATCTTGTCTAATAAAGTCATTCAGCTATTGAGTTATTGGCGAGTTTCTCTGTTCACACACATTCACTTCCATATAAAAAGCCACGAGGCAAAATAGTCAACAGTATCTTGTCGATAATAAAGAAAAAACTTTTGAGTTTTGAGAAATGCAGGATTTGAGATGGCTTTGAGGGGTGAGAATATTTATTCACTTTAATGACGAGGCTCTCTATTGACTTTCCTAGAAATCTAATATTCAGCCGGCGAGCGTGTGAGAATCTCATAATGCAATTTCAGATGGATCCAGGGGACAATAAACATTCATAACTTTCCACAGTGTGTCTGTGCATTGAAAACTTTTTTTTTTTCAAATGATCTTCTCAGTTGGTTTTTGGTTAGAAAGAAACACTTTCTGTGGAAAACAAAAGTATTTGTTCTGAGAAATGTGTCAGTGTTTTTGTAAATGGGGTCCAATTCTGTTTTTAAAATATTCTTTGAAATATGAAAAGAAAAGAAAGTTATACAGATTTGAATGACACGAGGGTGAGTAAATGATGACAGAATGAACATTTTTGATTGAATGATCCCGATCCGAATTAATAGTTCAGTGTTATTATAGCTAACTAAAACTAAAACCATGAAAACATTTTTGTCACTTGAAATAAATGTTTACTGAAATAAACTATAAAAATGATTTTAAGCAAGTCAAAAGGCAACATTTCTCATTTTCATTTAGTTTACCTTGACATACTAATATAACTAAAACTAAAATAAAAATTAATAAAAACTATATAGACACAAAAACGTCAAAAACTGTCAAAAAAGACAAACACACAGCATTACTAGAAACTTTAACAAAAATTAACATGAAAGCAGAAAATATAAAAAATAAAATCTAATTTAAAATATTAACCAAAACTATAATACACTGAAAAAAAAAAAGATTCATTGAATTTACAAAAAAAAAAAGAAAATAATGTAAGGTAAGTGGTTGAAATCAATTTATTTTGAGCTACATTTAAATAAACAGATTTAGTTGACTAACTTTCAACATATTTTCTTTTTAATTAAGTGTAGCTAAAATAAATTGTTTGCAACCACTTACCTTAAAAAATGTAGTTTTATTTTTTTTCTCTTTTTTTAGTATCTCAATGATACCAAAATAACACTGGTTTGTAGCCATGTTAGTGTATTAATACAAGACACTTTTTTTCATGCACTGGTCAGTTTTGAGATTTTATAACATGTTTTTTTTCAGACTAGTGGAAATAAAATGTTCAAAATGCACTTTTAAGTCTTTATGTTATTGCTCTTTGTATATTTAAGTCAATTCCAGTGCATATGTTTAATAGTTTGTTTCCCCTTACATTCACCAAACTTCACAGTTTTATTCCTGTCTCTATATTCTGAAGGTTTTATATACTGAGAGGTTTGGTAATATATCATTCACACTATTTATACAATATTTCATTCCTAAAAACAGCTGGAATGTATTGTTTTTCTGTCTGTTGAGAGTATTTTCTAATTCATGGAGGAATAAAAAGAGAAATCCAAAATCCAGAAAAACCTTTAACTATAATATGTCAACAAAATCAAACAAGAATTTTGAACATGGCTTTATCTGATTTTCATATCTATACTCTGGAAAGATGAAAATATTTAAACACAATATTTCATAAAATTTACAATTCAATTTTTTTTTGCAGTTCTTAATGGGGAAGAATGGTGATATATATGTGACCCTGGAGCACAAAAGCAGTCATAAGTAACACAGGTATATTTGTAGCAATAACCAACAATACATTGTATGAGTCAAAATTATCCATTTTTCTTTTATGACAAAAATCATTAGGATATTAAGTAAAGATCATGTTCCATGAAGATATTTAGTAAATTTCCTACCATAAATATATCAAAACTTAATTTTTGATTAGTAATATGCATTGCTAAGAACTTCATTTGAACAACTTTAAAAGTGATTTTCTCAATATTTAGATTTTTTTGCACCCTCAGATTCCAGATTTACAAATAGTTGTATCTCAGCCAAATATTGTCCTATCATAACAAACCATACATCAATGAAAAGATTATTTATTCAGCTTTCACATGATGTATTAATCTCAATTTGGAAAAATCGACCCTTATGACTGGTTTTGTGCTCCAGGGTCACATCAGTTTAGTTATATTCACCTGTAGTGTATTGCTCTAAATCTATTTCTATATTAAAACTAAATGAATCAAGTAACTTCATTTAGATCTGGTCTACTGTCTAGACGAGAGTCTAATGTGATAAAACACAATACTCCATTTATGATTTATTTTTTATGCTCTGAACAAAATAAAGAGCACAAAGCAAGAAAGTCTGTGACTCTGAAGATATTGAGGAGAATTACAAGAGAGCTCGTGCCGCTTTTGTTCAAGATCCCGCTGAATGCCTGCAAACTATATCAGAAAGTAATAACATAGCTTTGCACAAGCAAACACGTCTCAATGACGCAGTAATGATGACAGAGACGAGAGAAGTCTTTCATGTGTGGCTGTTGTCAGTTTCACGGCAGGAGGCCCAAATGAATGCGTCTCTTTCAATTCTTTTGCCTCTTTTTCTTGAGAGAAGAGAGGAGTACGGAAAGCTCGTGAAACGAAATGAAGTTTGCATTGGGTCTAGTTTATTATCACGAGCACTCACGTTGTGTGTGGATTGGTTTTATTCCCATATGTAGCACACATGGCCGCTCACCAAAACCACGGGGAGTTTCTCATTATAAAGACTCTGGCTTAATAGGCGTTGCTTACTAACTGATATTGGAAAAGAGCTTGAAAGCGTAGGAACAAATCAATAATAGTAAATGAGTGCAGAGAAAGACAAACACATCGGCGTAATGAGCCCAGCAGGGAGGAAGATAAGTATGACACTGATTCATTAACACGTGTTTCTGCGTTTGCACTGGGATTGTAAAGAATAGGCCGTGTACGATTTTAGCTTTAGTGGTTATTGCAGGTCATTCAGCTGCTCGACCGGAAACTTGATGTTGTTTGCTTTGCATTGAGAATGTGAATATGAATAAAACCTGTATACTGGATTTTAAACAATATTACAACATGATGTAGAGGAGTTTTAATTTAAAGTCGAGAGTTGATTTAGGCCCGGTAGCCAGTTAAATTAAGATATTTAAGCAACTTTTACAAAAATGCCTTAGAAGAAAACATTAAGGTGTGCATCTTGACACTGAACAATGACACTGACATATTTTAAGATATGTCAGAGCAAGATATTTTCAGTCGAGACGGCTCAAACATGTATTTTAGACTAGATTAAGCCTTGTCTGTGAAACCGGGGGTTAAGCATTAACTCAAATTTGATATGTTATAGTCTATATATACACTGCAGAAAATGATTTTCTTACTTAGTATTTTGTCTTATTTTCTAGCATAAATATCTAAACATTCTTGAATCAAGATGCATTTACTTGACAAGCAAAATGATTTAAGATATTAAGTCTTGTTTTATAAAAAAAATCATCAAAATTTTG
This sequence comes from Aspiorhynchus laticeps, assembly GCA_023376895.1. Classification (NCBI taxonomy): domain Eukaryota; kingdom Metazoa; phylum Chordata; class Actinopteri; order Cypriniformes; family Cyprinidae; genus Aspiorhynchus; species Aspiorhynchus laticeps. The sequence goes on from CM041802.1 coordinate 43,435,297, forward strand.
TACGTTTTTGCTTAAAACAAACAAAAATATCTGCTGGTGGAGTAAGAAAAGTCATCTTAATTCAAAGCTAAACAAGATTGTTTTTCTTGCACCGCTGGCAGATATTTTTGCTTGTTTGAAGGAAAAACTAACAATATTTTGATATTTGTTTTACAGAAAACAATACATAATATCTTAAGCCATGCTGTTGCTAGGGTGCTGATATGTGGTAGTTAGTAAAGCTACAGTTGCTATAGTTAGTTTTACTGCTGTAAAAGCAATAGTAAATTCATATAGAATCTCCTTCAAACAGTATAAGAAGCGTTTCGGTTTTGTGAACTCAAGACTGATCTGAGGTCAAGCGCTGCAGGCCGTGTGGGGTTTGTTGAGTGATAGCAGTATAATGCTTGACTTGGCTTTGGTTCCAGCAGGAGTGATGTGCTCTCAGCGTTGTGTTCATCACGCAGACGTGGCTCCATCTGTGATCCAGAACCGGATTGTTTTTCTGCTGTGCTTAAAAAAAATCATAGGAGGAAAAACATTCCCTGAGGAAAAACTCCACTTGACCCCTCCTGATATAACCCTGCGTGACTCGATCTGTCGCTGGTGAGAACAACATCATTAAAAGCCTCCGAGCTCCTGAAGTACATAAATACATGTCCAATTTATTTCAGCTGAACAGTGTAAATATCCATATCACAACCAAACCATCAGTGTAAACGAGTGTAAATTGTTTACTCCTACACTCTCAGAAAAAAAATATAAAAGCTGTCACTGGGGCATCATCTTTTCAAAAGAAACAATTTTGTATCTTATTTACCCCTAAAAGGTGCAGATTAGTTGTGGCCTGTGAAGTCAGCCCCCCCCCCCAAAAAAAAAAATTCCATATATATATATATATATATATATTTATTTATAAAAATTTTTTTTTTTTCAAATTCCATTTTTTCCTCTTTTTTTCTGTATTCTGTATATTTCTATTAAAATTTTTCTGGACTCTGTTTTAAAAGTTAAATAAAAAAGATAGTATGAAAAAGTATGTATAATTAATTGTGACCATGAAACTTACAATTTAACACCAATTTATTAAATGTTTAACAAAAATTATATTTTAGGGCCCTATGAAATCTGGTTTATTTTTTTCCCAAACTCGGTTTCATGTTTTTCCAGATTACCCCCCCCCCCCTCTTTAAATTTTCTGGATTCTGTTTGTTTTCTATTAAATTTTTCTAGATTTTTTTTTAATGGTTCAATAAAATTTTAACAAACAAAGCACTTTTTAAACATTGCATTCATGAAACGTATATAATTTAATTAGTTTTTAAAATGTATGTTTATAGGGTCCTATGAAATGTGTCTTATATTTTATTTTTTATTTTTTTTCGGATTCAATCTTAATGGTTTAATAAAATTTTAATACCCCCCCCCCAAAAGGCACAAATCATCTGTCAAATCATCTGAATTCATAAAAACATCTATTATTATTACATTTACAATTATTATTATTATTGGTTATTATTATTATTATTTTTACAATAATAAGGTCCTTTGTTTTTCAGAAATTCTGTTGTGTATTTAAAATTTTCTGGTAATCAAATTATGGCATATAGTTCTTTCTCAAATTAAATGATAAAACGTCCTCATATATATTGAGATGCAGTAGTTTAATTGTGAACATCACATGTGTTTGGGTTATTAGTTATGTTTATTTCTGCTGTTAGATTAATTCACAGCGAGTAAAAATATCTATTGCAATCTTGATATGATATTGTTTACCACCCAGCCTTATAATACAGTATTCAGTAAATTGTAAACTACTGTCCCATTTGCTTCATTTGTATAAGTGTAGTAGTTAGTATGCTGTTTCTAAACAGTCTCCTTCTAAACAGCTAAAACACTAAGATAAAACCAAATGTTGCTCACCATGAAGTGCATTCATGTTTTGTACGGCATACCTTTATATAGCATGCTGTAAATGTTAATGTAGTCTATATAGGCAGCATAAGGTGCAGTATGCATGAAGCAGTGCACTAGTCTGAGCATCCACACACTAGAATCACACCTTTATTAAGAATCTGCTTATGCTGATTATGACGACTGACAGGAGGCGACAGCTGCTTTCAATCAAAGGTAATCACATTTGCTGTCAATCATGCACAGCAATAACAAAAGCAGTGACAACTGTTTGTCATTTCAAGACGAATGCCGTCACCCAGATCTCCTCATTAACCAGCCATGGCTCTGATTTTAGATTAACACATCAGCTCTCAGCCAACTACTGCTTTAGTTTTCCTTTGAATAGGAGGTTGTTGCTTACGCTGCTCGTGTCCTGAGGGGACGCAGGTATTATGATATGATGACTGATTCGGTTGGACAATTTCATGTTTCTTTTCCCCTCTATATTGATTAGCTGCCATGATTCTTTAAAGAGGTAGTTCAGCCAAAAATTTAAATTTGCTGAAAATATCCTCCCCCTCAGGCCATCCCAGATGTAGATGAGTTTGTTTCTTCATCAGGTTTGTAGAAATGTGTCTCTGCATCAGTGTCTCAGCAATGGATGCTCTGCAGTGAATGGGTGCCGTCAGAATGAGAGTCTGATAAAAACATCACAATAATCCACAGCACTCCAGTCCATCAGTTAACATCTGGAGAAGACAAAAGCTGAAACAAATCCAGCATTAAGATGTTTTTAACTAAAATACGAGTTCATAATCCATAATAACTCTTCCTCCAGTGATAAAGTGTTCTGGTCTGAATCAGGAGAGAAATCTGCATCAGATCAAAAGTCCAGAACAGCTCTAAACAAATATTTGGCTGGATTTTGATGTGAGAGACAACAGCAGATGGGCTTTTTCACTGGAGGAAGTGTTATTATGGATTATGAACTTTTATGGACTTCATGGTTATTTTTGGCAGAAGTGATAATTTTAGTTAAAAACGTCTTAATGCTGGATTTGTTTCATCTTTTGTCTTCTCCAGATGTTAACTGATGGACTGGAGTGCTGTGGATTATTGTGATGTTTTTATCAGACTCTCATTCTGACGGCACCCATTCACTGCAGAGCATCCATTGCTGAGACACTGATGCAGAGACACATTTCTACAAACCTGATGAAGAAACAAACTCATCTACATCTCGGATGACCTGAGGGTGAGCACTTTTTCAGCAAATTATAATTTTTGGGAAACTACTTCTATAAATAACTAACTCAAATCCTGCATCTTCCTACGAGTAATTATGATATTGCAGCTTCGTTCATGAGTGCAAACACAATCACTCCAGCATGACTTGAAGGCAGAAGTTTCTACAAACAACAGCAGCTTATTTTCCGCAGGATTTCTCAAACATTGTAACATTTTCATCATATCCTCAAAATGCATGTGCATATTTTAAACACGAAGCTCTCAGATGAGCGGCTCTGTCTAGTTATCTCAGAATCTGAAGGAAAGGTTAATCACAACCTGGTTATGCAGCCATGACTGTGTCTTAATTAGAAAATCCCATGGATACTGTAACACTGCAAAGCACTGCAGCGGCACCCACTGCTTCATATGCATTTCATTAACGAGCGCCTGAGCATTTGAATGCATTCTGGTTTAATGGGTGAACATGTAGAATCAGTGTCAGCTTTGGTGGCAATAGAACATCATGTCACTGTGGGGGTCTGACAAACAAATGGAGATTAGTTATCTTAACAGCTAAAACGCTTACTTCAGATGGGATTATGGGAAATATATTTTCACCATAGACCATGAAGAACATTTACCATGAAAAGGTGATTTATAGCAGGATTTATATTGTTTATTCAAGAGTGGAGCTATGATAATAACCAAAGTGGTTTTTACTTTTATAAAGTGGCACTTATAATAATTACCTGGCAGCAACAGCAATATAGTAAAATGCTTAATAAATAATAATGATATTTATCAAACTATTTTGGAGAGATTCCCCATATATACATGTTATAAAAATTCTAAACTCTAAATATTACACAAAATTTAAAAATATAAAAAAGAAAATGCAAATATAATAAATATGATCACTTCTAACATTAAAATAATAAAATATTATGAATATAAATATTATAAATAAAATATCATGTAGTACTATACATATATATATATATATATATATATATATATAATTAAAGCATGTTATAAAAATTCTAAATTCCAAATATAAAAAATAAAAATATATCAATATTAATAATATTCAGAATATTATTATTTTAATTAATATTAAAATAATAATATTCTGAATAAAATATTATAAATATAATATAACATATTATACATATATATATGTGTGTGTGTGTTATAAAAATTCATTATAAAATATGAATAAAATACAACTACTCAAAATATTATAATATTAAAATACTTTATAATATTAAGATAATAAAATTTTGAATGAAATATTTAAATAAAATATAGTACAATTGAATTATAAATATATAAGTTGTATATAAAATTAAATATAGATATATTATATTATAGAAGTATCACTCACACACACAAACACACATGTTGGTTTTTGTGGTTTATGGGGACTCTCCATAGGCGTAATGGTTTTTATACTGAACAAACTGTGTGTGCTATTGCCCTACACCTACCCTACACCTAAACTTAGCCCTCACAGGAGACTGTGTGCATTTTTAGATTTTCAAAAAAACACCATTTAGTATGTTTTTTAAGTCTTTTGAATTACGGGGACATAGGCAGTGTCCTCATAAAACACCTTCAAATTGTAATACCTCTGTCATACCCATGTCATTATACAAATTTGTGTCCTCATAAACCACATAAACCCGCACACACACACACACACACACACACACACACACACACACACACACAACACACACACACATATATATAGCCTATACATAATAGAAACTGAGGGCTAAATCGCATGCATTCATTGCATCATGGGATATAGTATTCAGTGCAGTGTGCTCTTGTTATCTATGCTAATGATCTGCAGTATAGGCTACACACTGCAGGACAGTCTGAGTAGTGTGTTAGTATGCTGTTCTCAGCGTGCTCTCAGTGTCTCTCAGACGCACCTGATGCTCTGCTCCATGCTCCAGGTGTAATGGAGGTGTATGAGGTCATGCTGACAGAGTCGGGACCTTTGATTAAACACAGAGCTGTCCTGAATCCTGCGCAGGTTCATACCAGGCTCGGCTCTAAAAGAGCAAAATCCATTAATTTCCAAAAGCTAATGGGATATTTTTCATCTCTGTGTAGCTTCACCATCTGCTTCAGGGAACATGGTCTCTCTGGATCAGGAGAAGAGTAAGTGTGACCTGAGAGAGAAACCTGGACAGAGTCTGTCAATGTGTTTGAATGGATCCTAGTGCTCTCACAACCCTTTATAATGACACTTATGTGACTAATTAATGTCTGTCTTTAGCCAATGGCTTATAAATTGTTATGTCAGTGTTAGGAAGGGTAGGAATAAAAATAAACTGTAACCTAGTATCCCATTTGCTTTATTATTGTTATATATATACACTGCCCTCCAAAAGTTTGGAAACGTCCTAGAAAAGTGGGGTTTTGCACTGATAAGGGACAACACAAACTACATAAACAGTTAGAAAAAACATAAATTTGAAATGTAATATTTGTAAACTATCTGACCTAAATTGTGTTCTAATTGGTTAATTGTATTCTAAACTTAATTGGTAATCAATTGTTGAAGCTATTAATGTGTTCTGAGCCAAAAATCAATTTAAACCAGTAACCAGGCATCACAGTCTGACTTTGACATGTATATATTGACATTATTATGTAATCAAAATGAAAATTATTATTGCTGGTCTTCAATGATAATGTCAAGTTACTTTAATGTACAGTATTTGCACCCAAAAATGATAAGGATTTATGCTGATATCGTCCAAAACCACACTTTGCCAGTGTTTCCAAACTTTTGGAGGGCAGTGTATATATATATATATATATATATATATATATATACACACACACATATTATTCTCTCGATTTGACCTTCAATTTCAAGAGGGACAGATGTATAAATGGGATAGTAGCTTAAAATTAACTACATACTATGTAGTGTATACACTGCACATTTTATATGAGAGAGATGATATAACAGTGTGTCATTTTTAGTTGCCTAGTTGCCTAAATGCATTTCAATTTAAATAGTTTAATACACTAAAAATTGAATATGAAATATGCATATGCATAAAATTTCAGTCTGCAGTATGCTGAAATGCATATATAAATAAAACAAATAACATTTTTAAGATAATTTTAGTAATACATATTTATTTATTTTTATGTGTTTGTGTTTGGGTGTTTCTAGCTTTGTTTCTGAGAGATGCATCTAAAATAATCACAAAAATAGATTGATTTTCATTTAATGTGTTATTTTCATGACATTAAGTTGACAATTAAAGCAAAAATAGTAATGAAATATAATGAAATATTTAAACTGACCAATCTAGTATTGGCCGTGGTCTTTTACCTTTATTAAAATTATATACAAAAATTGTATTACAGTAATTTTTACAGAAATACAGTATCGAGATTCTATAATGAAACATCCATATAAATTAACTTTATCATGATGAAAATAACACCATCACAATGCAAAAATCTAAAAATAGTCCTAAAAATTGGCCTCATTTTCCCTAAACAGAATTTTCCCTTTTGATTGTAATATGAAATATGATCTCTTTTATCTCTTTTGCATTACTAAGATCGATTCCCATCACATTACACACACAGACGCTCATTATGTGATTATGAA
>CM041802.1:43447050-43592050 GCA_023376895.1 Aspiorhynchus laticeps
CTGTGGAGTAAACATATAAGTTTAGTTGCCAATGGCGATTGTATTGTCAAGGTGTGTGGAGGTTTGTTGACTTGAGTGCATACTTGAGCACTAACGGTAAAAGAGGGCATGTGCTGCTGTGAATGCGACATCAAGAGCAGCTCTAGTGATGCTCGACTTGGCAAACAGCATTAATCATCAGAAAATCCCACAGAGCTCCACTCCGTCTATCTGATGCGTGAACACCGAGCAGAGGGCCGAGCGCAGACAGAAACACTCATCTGAAAAGTCTTTCACGGATGGCAAATGGTGTTTGGAGAGAAAGCGCTCGCAGGCCATTTGAAAGCCCACTATCTGCTCGCAGCGATTCCCTCTGATGGCTTTGAAATATTCAAGTGAAAAGATTTGTGTGAAATCCCAGCATCGGTGTGATTGAGGCACAAACAGCCGTCCAATCACAGCTCGCCGCAGAGGCTTCTTATGAAACTAATGCACATCTCTTACTCCAGATCAATCGTCTTGACAGATTCTCAGCTCTGTTTTTGCTTCTTGACAGTATTTTAATGTCATTTACGTTCATCGAGTTGCCTGATAATGAATCTGCAAACATTTCTGGGCCAGAGACGGGTGTGTTTGATGCGTGTCTCTGGCACCAGTGCTTTTGCACCAGGTTGAATAATTGAAGGAGTTTCCTTTTAACTCGACATCATTAGACAGGAGTTGCAGCTTTTTTCTTTCAGTGCAATGTTTTTTTTTTTTTTCAAACATGTTTTGAAGTCTTGTTGAATTTATTGCCAGATTTGCACCTTGCTTGGTTCAGGATTTATGATGTTTTGGGTTAATCTCACAAAAAACATGTATTTCACCTCAAAAGCAAAATAAATAAAATGTGTAGTTTGCATAAACAAAATGAAGTCGGTTTTTGTTTTTATGACCATTATGTTTTTTTTTGCATTATTTTCATGACACGAGGTTGACAATTTAAAGCAAAAATAGAGATGATAAATAATGAAATATTAAAATGTATCAATCTAGTATTTGTTGTGCTCTTTTCTATTTTATTAAATTGTTAAAATTCATTTTTTACAACGCACAATGCAAAAATCTAATATTCCCCAAAATAGGCTTTGTTTTCTTTATATATATATATATATATTTCCAGTATTTGTTGTGCTCTTTTCTCTTTAGTTAAAATAAAAAAAAATCAAATACAGTAATGATAATCTAATAGAAAATCACTAATGAGAAGTAAAACATCCGCATAAATGAAATTAACCATCATCAAAATGCAAGAAGTCTAAAAATTTGTCATAAAATAGGCTTTTTTAATATATTTTTTTGTTTTCCTTTTGATTTCAGGGATGAAATATGATCTAGACAAGTTTTCATTTATTGCATTATTTTCATGTCATTAAGTTTGTAATTAAACAGGAAATGTAATGAAAATAGGATAAAAGTTTTCATTTATTAAGAAATACAGTTTTTTCAGAATTAAGTATAGTACATTAATAATCATGAAATCATAAATGAATTAACATTAAGGAAATGATTCTAAATAGTAAATATCCTTAAAAATAGGCTTAATTCCCCCCCCCCCATTTGATTTTATGGGTGAAATGTGATCTAGACACGTTTTCGTTTAATGCATTTAAACTTTTGATGTCCTTTATCTCTTTTGCATTACTAAGATCGATTCCCATCACATTACACACACAGACGCTCATTATGTGATTATGAAACAGTCGCGGGTCTTTTGGGATAATTTCACTCGCTGCACTGCAATAATTGACCTCATTTTAAAAGACAATCTTATGCAGTTCACAACATATTCCTGTTTAAATGCCTCAGAAGATGCGATTACGACTGAACACAAGATAATGATGTTTTAAAAACACATTTGTCGACCGAATGCTCTAAACTGCTGCAATTTGTGACCCTCATTACCCGAGAGTCTTCAGCTTTGACACTTGACATGTTTTTCTTGCACAAAATGTTGTAATTTAGTCTTTCATAATCAGAGTCAGAGCTCTCTCTCTGCTGTGCCTTTAAGAGTTTATGTTAATGAGGTCTGTTGTGATTGGCTGACCTCTTCGTGTGCAGGTCACAATGCTGAATGCTGAACAGGTGTTGATATGCAAATGCGGTCGTATGTTAATAAGCGAATGTCGAACTATTTAACTTCAAAGAGCAGGAAAAATCCCACATTGGCTTTGCTTCAAATAGCTGGTGAATAGAAAGAGGAAATATTTGAAGCTGGATCCACAGCCTGAAACGTGTGATCAAAGGTGCGATACGCCGTGTTTCTCCCCGCCGGCGACGGGAACTCATTTCAAAGACCAGGACTCACACAGACACTTTAGCAGATCGTTCATTAGACCGTATCTGCAGAAGGACACGCTGAACAGGGTTATTTCATGTAGATTGACTCAGGACGACGCCTGATGAAGGCTGTGATTTAAGAGTGGATACATGTATCACACACTGTAAAAAAAATCTGTAAAATTTACGGTAAAAAAACGGCAGGAATTCTACCGTAAAAATACGGTAACAACATTTTAGATTTTACGGTTTTAACTTAAATTTACAGTTAAATACCGTAATTTCATTAACTGATATAATGTTAATATACCAACCTATTGAAGTACTGCAATCTGTTTTGTACCTTTGTTTAATACACTGATAACCACCAAAAGCAGACGGTGATGAGAGTCACATGATGAACCAAAGCAGCTTTTAAATAATAACATATATAGAAGAAGCACAGCGTCATTCACACAAACACTAATCACCATCATAGTGAGACTCATTAAACTGAAATATGCAATAAACATTAATTTAACAACATTAGATATAACATACAACCATAATAAACATAACTGATAAGAAAAAACATAGTTATTTCAAAGAAAAAAACTTTGGGGGAATTCTGGGAACGTCAGTTTATGATTTTTCCCTGTAAATTTTACAGGAACTTACCGTTAACCATTTAACAGGGTTTTACTGTAGCATTTTCACAGTTTTTTACCGTAAAAATCACAGTCAATTTTTTACAGTGCAGGGTCACAAATCATCACGCTGACACGAACACCAACACAAGATGAAAACACAACAAACTGCAGGTCAAACGTCAAATATGACCCTGCTCAAGCGGTAGAGCACGGCGCTCGCAACACCAAAGCCATGGGTTCGATTCACAGGGAATGCATGAGCTGATTAAGCTTGTATCTCCAATGCAGCGCTTTGGATGAAGCGTGTTACTAATGCATGAATGTGAATGATGGTTTGTGATCGCTTTGCATTTTCACATTCATGGAGAACGTTTTGGTTTCTCTTGAAACACAATTCAGTATTTTTTTATTTTTTTTTATTTTAATAGACCTTTTTCAAAGGCTATGATAATGTGTTTCCACAGCAGCGTTATTATAGTTAACTAAAACGAAAATTAAAGCTATAAAAAAAGTTAGTAATAAATGTTAACTGAAATGAAATAAAATATAAAAATCGTATTTTATTTTAGTTTTAATTTAAGTACTAAAATAAATAAAACCGATATAAAATAATTAATAAGAGCTATTTAGACAAATTTTTAAAATAAAAAATTATAAAACAAATCAAATATATTTAAAAAAAAGTCAACGATATAAATGCTTTTATGTTTTCACTTAAATTTTTTTAAACAATTACTATATTTTGTGTTTTATTACCTTGGCATTAAATTAGAGAAAACCTGAATTCATAGAACAATTAAATAATTTATTAATTTTATCAACAATAGAACATGAAATGTTTTATATATATAATATATACTATAAAATAATAAAATTAAAAAACTAATAAAAAAATAAATAATATATATATATATATATATATATAATATAATATTCCTGAATTCTGTGTTTTAGCATTTAATACAAATGTATTATCAAAACCATGGTAATCTAATGAATGCATAAAACTTTTAAGAATTGAATGAATATTTTAAAATGTACTCAAATTAAATTGGAACAGTTCCTTTAAGTTTTACTGTTTAAATTAAAAATGGATGAAAATAAATTGTAATATTGTGTGATATTCTTTAAAATTTAAGTTTTAAACATTTTATTTATTTTTATTACTTTGATAAGTAAGTCTTATGTATTTCTAATGTATTTTGTCATAAAGTTAAACCAAACTTTTATTTTGGCGGGTTGCCATGAAAATACGCAGGCTTCATATTGCAATAGCAGTTTTTTGAGCTTTATTAATCATAGACACTAATTCCATATCCCCACCTGATTAAGCACACAGCCCTACTTTTGATTTATTCATTCCATTTTTTCCAACATTGTAGTAAATTAATTTGTTAACACTTTAGAATAGGGAACACTTATTCACTTTTAACCACGACTTTTCCCTCAATAAATTCATAATTTGCTGCTTATTAATAGTTAGTGCGGTAGTTGTTAAGTTTAGTTATTGGGTATGATTAGGGATGTAGAATAAGGCATTAATATTATGTGCTTAATTACTACTAATAAATGCTAATATTCTAGTAATATGCATGATAATAAACAACTAGTTAAGAGACCCTAAAATAAAGTGTTAGCATTAGTTTCTCTGACTTGACTCTGTCCGTGTTTTCCTCCCTCCTCTCAGGCTCTGTTTAGCACTCCGTGCGTCTCTCAGAGGCAGCTTGTGTTTATATTGTACGGCAGCAGGCACATATTGTTCGAGGAGAGGAACCGGCATCCAGGCCGTGAACAGCAGATGGTGTGTTTCTCTGTGATGGTGACACGAGACGGGCCTGTTGGGCCTGCGTTCATCGTCGCATCAGACTGGGCTGAAATCATGTGTCTGTATGTGTGATTTCTTGGGATGCATATTGTGCGTTTGCTTTTCCTGAAATTACTGCGCTTGGTGCTTCATCCAGGCTTTCTTAAATAGTGTAACAAGGGTCATTCCACGAAATTAGTGCCTTTTCCACTTGGAAAAAATTAAAAATAAAATATATTTTAAACATCCATGAAATGAAGACACCTTAAAATGACAAGAAATTGTATTGTGCCATCTCAGGCTATGTAATGTATTATTTTATGACTTTTTCTACCTCATTTTTTGGTATTTTTGTCAACCCTGTTATGGACACAAGTAGAGCTTAATTAGAACTCATATGCCACTGAATGATGTAGGCATTAACTCAATAATATGGGTGACCTTTAAAATGTTTGGATTTTACACAGACAATCTTTAAAAACAGGGTCAAACCTAGTCGATGTCATCCCTGTTACCCACATGTCAAAACCTGTTACTCTAAAACGTAACGGGTTTGACGATTTCAAACAAATTACTAATTGCTAGCTAATAGTCAAGTTCACAAAAGCACATATTGTACACTTTGAAAGGATTTTACTTGAAGATATTGATATTAAATGTCAGAAATAATTGTTTAAATTTACATTTTAAAATTGGTAACAGGATTGACATTGCATGGTGCCCCCCCGTCTCAGTAAAGCCTCATAAATCATCAAAGAATAGAACATTATAGAAGTGAGAGAAACATGCTTGTGTTTTAAGTGCAGGAATCATGCTTGAGAGAGTGATGTAACCTCCTAGAAGTGATGTACTTGAATGTATATTATTTTACATAAGCTTTTTTTGATGAGGGTAACAGGGCTGACATGAAATCAGGGGACACCAATACAATGATTTATATTTTATAAAATGCATACTTATGCCAAAAACATTGCGACTATATTTAGAACAATATGCAAATGTGATTTTTATATAATTTTGCTTTCATTTTGCAAATTAAAAGTCCTGCTGAAAAAGAAAATCATAGAGAGGGACAGGCCACAAACCTTACCCATACCAGCATAAATGCTATTTAAATGATTTAAAATAATATTTAATTGACTTTTTTTTATGTAATATTGATGAAAGCATACATAGTATTGTTATGTTTTTAAATTGCTCATTTATTTGTTGTTATATTAAATCTATGTTTGATTATTTCTCAGGGATGCAAAAGGCACCGATTTCATGGAATTGTCCACATATGTCTTAAAATGTCAAATCTTGATAAGTCTTAAATATGATTTTAAGACGTCTTAAATTTGGGGATGGAAAAACAGTCGCCACAATATGTATAAATGATTATTAGACACTAAAAAGCCAGGATTCAGTGAAATAAATGTGAGCACTGCATGATTCAATGAATTCTACACATTTCTGCCTAACTATTGCTTATGATCCACATTTGATGAATCAAACAAGTTTGTTATGGTTTTTATATTATATGTTGCAGATGGTTGTAAGATGCATATTTTATGTCTCTCATCTTTTTGAATGAGCAGCTGGAAGTAGTAAAGTGTGGACATTTCAAAATAAGAGTCCTGGTGTATTTCGGGCTTGCTTATAATTAAAAGTCCTGCATTATAGCATAAAATTGTCTTTTTTGGTCATTAGTGGTAGTTTAGTTCCCATATTTCTCTCATCTTTTAGAATGAGCAGCTGGAAGTAGTAAAGTGTGGACATTTCAAAATAAGAGTCCCTGTGTATTTCGAGCTTGTTTATGTTTAAAAGTCCCTCATTATGCATTTTGTTTCCTGGCTATTATTGATATTTTGATCACACAATAAACAGTATCTGACATTTAAATCAATGTAAACTCTTGTATTTTCTCTCCGAACCGCCCATCACAGAAGAAAACACTAAGAATATTATTTAATTAACACATTCAGTATATAGATTTGATTCTTATTGGCACAATGATATTTTTATTGCCTTTCTTTAAACACATGATCAAATCAGCAAAATCCAATATCAATAGACCTCTACTTTGATATATGAAAACAAACCAGTTTCAGTAAATATGAAATGAAACGTGTTGAGTATTTAAACTTGCAGTTATCCTGTTTTGCAGTTGAATGTGCCGCAGCCTGTTTAATTAAGTAAATTAATTAGTAATACCATGATTTATTTTGAGATTGTATGGGTTTGTTTATGGTGCAGGTCTTAAAAAGTCTTAAATTTGATTTTAAAATTCAGCAGAAACCCTGTTAATCATAACGCAGTTGACGACATTGTGAAACGACATTAATGAAAGCGCTGGATATTGTTTATTGATTAGATCACTGCATGCACAGCGTTTATTGTTTTGTGATTTATGACATGCTGCATATTCCATTTCAATATTCTCTCATATTTAATTAACATCCCTGTACTAATAACATAACTATCATCCTAACCGTAGTGAAACATGTGCAGTAAACAGGTCTGTTGTTTCCTCATTTACCGTTAGATCAGTTTTTATTATTGAATATATTCTTACTGACGCACAGTAGCTACTAAATAAAATGCTCATATTGCTCATGAATTAATGTAAACATAGTCAGTTATGTCATAAAAGAATGCATAAAATATCTGTGCATTAGATCTCATGATGCAAAGACAGCTTATGCTGAATTATTAATTATTAATACTGAATATTAATAAGTAAAAAGAGAAAATGGCTCATTGATTTTGTCTGAATTGCTTCCGTATCTGTAATAATCTACAATCCGACATGAACACAACGTTTGGCCTGAAGAAACAGACTGTACGGCTCATTTTAATTACAGCTTCTCAGTCAAACTCCAACAGCAGCAAATTCAGAATGAATAATAATTAATAATCATACACCGAGGAATGGCAGTCATTTAATTGCTTCAGTGTTTTTGTTTTTTCAGTTTATGAATGTCAACACTTGTTGCCGTTAGACCTGAAAAACAGTTTTTTTTCTGTTGTTTGGAAGTTGTTTCTTCTTGCCTCTAATAATTACCCGAGAAACAATGTTTATTTCATTCAGAAGAGCTCGCAGGTCAAGCTTTTGCTGTTGTATTGAAATTGGTATCGACTGAAGCCATTGTTTCTTTTGTGCTATTAATGTCAGGTGAAATTAACATTGACTATATTTACTTTAATGCATGTTCCTGGTCTTATTCTAAAGAAAAATACTGATCATTCTCCCCTGAAATGACTTTCTTTTCCCTTCTTCAGATGTTTACCACACAAGCTGTTGGTGAATGTAAACTAATAACCAAACAGCTGCAGTATTTATGCTGACGCTGTAGCTGATGCATCTTTTCTAAAACATTTCCAATAGTTAACACAGTAATTTCATGCTGGTTAAAGAAATAGTTCACCCAAAAATTAACATTTTCTGAATATGTGTTCACCCTCAGGTCATCAGAGATCAGGATGAGTTTGTTTCTTCATCAGGTTTGTAGAAATGTGTCTCTGCATCAGTGTCTCAGCAATGGATGCTCTGTAGTGAATGGGTGCCGTCAGAATGAGAGTCCAAACAGCTGATAAAAACATCACAATAATCCACAAGTAATCCACACCACTCCAGTCCATCTGTCACGAATCCGGTTTATGAACTTCCGGTCACTCACCACCAGAGGTCACCCACTCATCACATGGACTCTTGCACTACACTACTGTTGCACTTCCCCCCCGGACTACAGTTCCCATCATCCATTGCACTGATGACACACACACACACACAGCTGAAAGCACTGATTACACAGCTGATTCCTATCACACACCTTACTTAAGCCATGGACTTCCTCATTCTGATCGCCGAGTATTGTAAGCACATATCGCTACCTAGCTGATAGCTACCTTACGGAGCCTATCATAGTTTTCATAGTCATAGTCATAGTCATAGTCATAGTCATAGTCATAGTCATAGTCATAGTCATAGTCATAGTCTTTGCCTTGCCTGTTTTCATTCTAGCCTGTGTATCTTGGTTTAACCTTTGCCTTGCTGTTTTGGATTGTGTTTGCCCCTGCCTGGATTATTGCTCGCGTACCTGGATTATCTCTCTTTGCCTTGCCCTGTTGGATACTGTTCGCAGATCGAAGACCCACGCTTGTCCTAGGATTACTCTGTCTTGCCTCATCTATGTCTGTTTGCTGTGTATCGACCAATGCTTGTTTCATGACCACACCAGTTAATAAAGCTCTGCAGATGGATCTGCATGCCTTACGCTTCTGTCACTCTGTTACACCATCAGTTAACATCTTGAGAAGACAAAAGCTGAAACAAATCGATCATAAAAATGTTTTTAACTAAAATATGAGTCCATAATCCATAATACCACTTCCTCCAGTGAAAAAGTGCATCTCCTGTTGTCTCTCACATCAACATCCAGCCACATATTAGTTTAGAGCTGTTTTGGACTGTTTTGATCTGATGCAGATTTCTCTCCTGATTCAGACCAGAACACTTTATCACTGAGGAAGAGTTATTATGGATTATCAGATAACAGGGAATGTTCTCAGAACGTTCTCTCAATGCTATAAACAAACGTTCCTCCAGTAACATTAATGAAACGTTCTTTTCAAAGTCATTTTTTTTTTTAAATAATGTTCTCAAAATGTTAGCACAAAAAAGTTATTTAAACATTGTTCATGGAATAAGTTTCTCTGAAGTGTTTTGAATGTTACACTTGTTTCAGAACGTTCAGAGAAAATTCAAAAGTAACGTTTCCGTGTAAAGTTTGAAAAATGATACAATGGAACGTTTCCTTGACATCTGCATAACCAAGATTCATTTGATTTGTAAAACATTTAAAAAACTGCATGTTTTGAACGTTCAGAGAACATTCAGAAATAACATTTTCACAATTTAATGGGAACATTAAGAAAACATTCTCAGAACATATTTTTGTTAACTAGAATTATGGACTCGTATTTGAGTTAAAAACGTCTTAATGCTGGATTTGTTTCATCTTTTGTCTTCTCCAGATGTTAACTGATGGACTGGAGTGGTGTGGATTATTGTGATGTTTTTATCAGACTCTCATTCTGACGGCACCCATTCACTGCAGAGCATCCATTGCTGAGACACTGATGCAGAGACACATTTCTACAAACCTGATGAAGAAACAAACTCATCTATATCTCGATGACCTGAGGGTGAGGATATGTTCAGCTAATTTTAATTTACGGCTGTACTATTCCTCTAATGTATGTTTACTAATGGTGAATTTGAAAAGGGATTCGTAGAGATGCTCTGGAGGCTGAATTTGACCCTCATAACGCTTCATTTTTCAGGATCCATTTGGCCTCCACATTACATTCATCTTCTTTGACTCCGCAGCCCACTGGACTTAATTAATGAAGGGTTTGAGGAAGATGAAGTTCAAAGCAGCGACGTCACGCCACTATCACAGAATCTCAGGACCCTGTTTGATGTGAATGCAGGCTCTTCACCTCGTCTCCCACCGGACTCGATTTTTGTTCTCAGTAACTCATCCGCCGCTCTCAGAGCTCCAGCTGTGGTCCTGTGGGAAAGAGCCGTTTGATTCCTCACGACCCCTTCAACATCATCCGCAGGCGGTCTGTAAACCTCGTTCATGTCGCTGCCTCCTCGTGACAAACGGCAAAGCATCGGGCCGCAGGAAAGCACAGATGAAAGCCGCAGGCCTCGAGAAGCGGTCAATATCAGACCTCAGAATATTCTTCAAACAGCATCTGATCTCGTATTCAACAGGTGAACATAGAGGAACAGTCCTGACGGTGTTTCAAAATGCATCTGGAGGTTATTTGTCATTTCATAAAGCTAAAATTCTGTGTGTAAAATCACAAAATTCAACATATTTTGAAATATAACTCCAAAGTGACAGCAGATTAAAATAAAACGATTTGATTAATACAAAAAAAATGCTCCTTTAAAGGGATAGCTTACCAAAAAATGATCATTTATGTTTAAATTAGTGCTGGAGAGAGGACGCATTGATAAAGTCACTCGAAGTCTACTTGTTCTGGTTAGTGTGTTAACCAGCCTCCTGGAGTTTGATCGTAGAGCTCATGCTGCTTTACTAATGTGGTGCATTTTATTGCATTTTGAAGTCTGAAGGAGTTGAAAGGATCTTCACCCAGAGTTGGTTACTGTGTCCAAAGTGTTTGTTTGCAGTTTGCACTCAATGATTCCCAAATACATTCTTCTTGTATGGCTGTACATTAGCTTAGTACTCGGTGCTGATCAATTCTGTTCTGTCCAAAGGAAGCGTCGTTTCTGAAGATGTGACTCTGACTTTTCCAACAAAGGTGATCCAGGGATCAGTCAGATGCTCAGTTTCAGTCATTGGTAAAGCAGTTCATGGTGTAGAAACTGACACGTGATGTTTGGCAGGACAACTTTGTTTCTGATGCAAGGTTGTTGTTTTTTTAAATGCGTTTTTCCTCTCATAGGAGACTTAATAGGTTGTGCACTGAAGAATCTGGATATGAATGATTAATTTTGCTCCCAATATTTACATCCTGCAGTACCTGGAAGTCACCGGACAACTCACCGCAGCCATCCGACTGACCGCCACCAGTTACCTTCAGAGCGGTATGGATGAGCAGATCCGTATTAAATGCCTAGGAGACTTAATTTCAAGCAGGGTTTAGTCCTTCCCATTAGAGCATGTCTGACTGTCTACCACCCTTCTTGACCAATTTTCATGTGACTTTTGACCTAATCAGTATACCAAGGACTACTGAACTACAGACACCGTGACGGTTCATTCAGCACGTTTGATATGATGAATCAAACACATGGTGCGTTATGTGCTGCTGTTCTAGTCTTGTGTATAATCTGTTGTGCAGTGTTAATTTTTGATGTAGTCTTTATCTTGAGACGAAAATGCTTAATAGTCTTAGTCACATTTTAATCATTTGAGTCTTTCATAGTTTTAGTTGACAAAGTCATTGCATTTGTCAACTTTTAGTAATTACTTTTAGTCAAACTGCAGTTACCAATATTTATTTTGGTAGGTATCTTTATAGTCATTAATTATTCTCTTTAGACCAAATCAATTAAGCTTATGAGAAATTGAATCAAGGATTGAATTTGGGAAAAACTGGAATAAATTATACATTTTCATTTTTGGGTAGAGATACCAATTAAACTCATTTTTCAGATACAGTAGGTTCACTTAACATGTATACATTTATTTAACAATGAATTGTGACTCCTGGGAAAAATGGGACGTCTGGTCACTCAGTCCCTAACCCTTCGGGTACTGAGGCCATTGTTTCATATCGCTAGTTTGCGTTTTGGTAGCTTATCTGTCCACTGTGGTGGCCATACTGAGACTAGATATGCAAACGCCCCTTATGATCCAATGACAGGGACGTACATTTTGAAAGACAAGTTAACTTGGCCTATCCACCTTTTTCTAGCTGTAGAAATGGGCCATTTGTAAATTCTATGGGTCTAGCTTCCAGTCTCATCCTTGCCCAGCTATTCTTAGCTGTACTAAACAGTTCGTTTTGCTGCTCGATATTGAAAATTTGTGTGTCAGTTTTACCTTCATTTACAATTAAATTTTGTCATGGGTTTTTATTATGAGATTAGTTTTAGCTCGTCAACGTCTTGTCTTAGTCACAGAAAAAAACTTTGTTAACATTTTTCGTCGTTGATGAAATTAACACTGCTGTTGTAAGCACCAGTGGTTTTGTATGCTCAGTTTGTCAACTTCTCCACGGCCAGGTTGACCACCTTCGTCATGAGGTCTTTTGCCCTAGCGAGACGGTTCATCTTCATTGATCCGAATGTCCTTCAGAGTGCAAAGGACTGGTTGATGAGCAAGCAGGGTTCAGACGGCTGTTTCGTGCAACAGGGAACTCTGTACCACAACGACATGAAGGTAAACCAAAACTAGACTTGAGGCCTGAAGCTGTTCATCTATATCAATGTGATTTTGTGTTTTAGGGTGGAGTTGGTGACGGCGTGACCATGACCGCCTACATTGTTGCATCACTGCTTGAAGTTGGCGTCCCTGTTACGGTAAAAACCTCTCCAGCACATGCATATGAGCTCTTTGCAGATGACATTCCTGTTCTGGCAGTTATTTGATATTTTATCTGTTTTCTTTCTCCAGGATCCAGTCATCACCAATGCTCTGTCTTGCTTGAGGCCTGTCGTTGGGAACCTGGGAAACACTTACGTCACGGCTCTGCTTGCCTACATCTTCAGTTTGGCTGGAGAGACCAATACTCGAGCACAGCTGTTTACTATCTTGGACAACCGTGCCATTTCTGAAGGTGGGATTTTAACAGACTACTGTTTGAGACATTGACTCCCTCTACCAGTGCATTGATGAAATTAACAGTTGGATGTGCCAGAACTTTCTTCAGTTAAATGAGGAGAAAACTGAAATCATTGCATTTGGAAACAAAGATGAAGTTCTCAAGGTGAATGCATACCTTGACTCTAGGGATCAAACGACTAAAAATCAAGTCAAGAATCTTGGTGTGATTCTGAAAACAGACCATAGTTTCAGTAGTCATGTCAAAGCAGTAACTAAATCAGCTTACTATCATCTCAAAAACATTGCAAGAATTAGATGTTTCATTTCCAGTCAAGAAACTCGTTCATGCCTTCATCACCAGCAGGGTGGATTATTGTAATGGTCTCCTTCCCAAGAAGACACTAGACAGCTGCAGCTCATCCAGAACACTGCTTCCAGGATTCTGACTAGAACCAGAAAATCTGAGCATATCACACCAGTCCTCAGGTCCTTACACCAAAATCAATCCTAAATGTAACTGGAAGCCAAAATACTTTTACTCGTTTATAAATCGATCAATGGCCTAGGACCTGAATACATTGCAGATATGCTCACTGAATATAAACCTAACAGACCACTCAGATCATTAGGATCAAGTCAGTTAGAAATACCAAGGGTTCACACAAAACAAGGGGAGGCCGCTTTTAGCTATTATGCCGCCCGCAGTTGGAACCAGCTTCCAGAAGAGATCAGATGTGCTAAAACATTAGCGTTTTCTGTACTCCACTGAAGTGTTCAGCGTGGAGGGCTCCAGCGTTGTTGCCGTACAGTCCTCAGTGGCTGGAGGAGACTCGTATAGCTTTGATGTGAATCAGGAAAACAGGCTGCTGTATCAGGAGAAGCCACTGAAGAATGTTCCAGGCACTTCAGTGGAGTACAGAGACAGAGCCTGAAGAGCCACCACAGTGTCCTAAGATACAAGCACTAGATTAAAAACTCCTCTCAGATATGGATGATTGCACTCATTGGTAGTCAGTCACCTGGGTGGAGGAAAAGCCTCCGCTGGGATTCTGCTGGGTCACGAGCCAGTTGACAATGCATTTAGTGTAGCCCAGATTAGCCATCGAGAGAGGCTGTACAGAGAGAACCGCTAGCAGCACATAAGAGCTGATCTCCACCGCCAGAGTACCACCAGATGAAGCCTGAGACCAATGGAGCATAGTGCCTGAAGAGAAAGCTGATGCCAAAGATCCTGATGAACAAAGGCAAGGCAAGTTTATTTATATAGCACATTTCATACACAATGGTAATTAAAAGTGCTTTACATAAGTAAAATAAAAAGTAATCACAATAAAAGGAATTTAAAATATTTTAAAACGGTTAAAAAATAGAAAATTATACATAATACAGTGCAATCAGTTTGGACGTAGCACAGTGTTCATTCAACAAATGCACAGCTAAACAGATGAGTTTTGAGTCTGGATTTAAATGTGGCTAATGTTTTAGCACATCTGATCTCTTCTGGAAGCTGGTTCCAACTGCGGGCGGCATAATAGCTAAAAGCGGCCTCCCCTTGTTTTGTGTGAACCCTTGGTATTTCTAACTGACTTGATCCTAATGATCTGAGTGGTCTGTTAGGTTTATATTCAGTGAGCATATCTGCAATGTATTCAGGTCCTAGGCCATTGATCGATTTATAAACGAGTAAAAGTATTTTGGCTTCCAGTTACATTTAGGATTGATTTTGGTGTAAGGACCTGAGGACTGGTGTGATATGCTCAGATTTTCTGGTTCTAGTCAGAATCCTGGAAGCAGTGTTCTGGATGAGCTGCAGCTGTCCAGGCAAATATAGTGTTAGAGCAACCGGATCCAATTGTGTGTCTATGCAGGTCTGTATCTTCACCCTCACTGACTACGTTTACTTGGACATCAGTAATCTAATGATTTACTTTATTCTGAATAAGACAATATTATGATTAAGGTGTTTACTTTTAGAATATTTGATTGACCCATGGATCGATTAATGTCTCCCATCATTACGTCCACACATGACGCCATCCAACGTCCCTTCCAGGATTTCATGTATAAATAGTGTTCGTTATGATGCCATATACAGTTTTGGGTGTTTCATTTTTAATTTACTGAAAGCTTCAAGTGTGGTTAATTTGTCATGCTATATGTGCAAACAGACGACGACGTTGAAGCCATGCTCTTTTGTTTGCCGTCCACTGCCGCATTCTGTGATAGGATACACACAGCAAAGTCCTACACGACAATATTGCTGATTTTAAGGTGTACACACTGCAAAAAATGCTTTTCTTACTTGGATTTTTTTTCTCGTTTCCAGCCAAAATTCTTAAAATCAAGCAGGATTTTCTAGACGAGTAAAAATTGATGTTATTATTATTTATTTATTTTTGTTGCTTTGAAATTTTTTTGTTGCTTTGTTTTATTTCAAACGAAACGAGATTATTTTGCTTATTCCATTGGTAGTTGAGCTTTTGCTTGAAAACAAACAAAATAATGTTTCACTTGTTTTTCCTGAAAACAAGACAATTTTTACATGTCTAGAAAATCCTTCTTGATTTTAAGAATTTTTTGATTTTTTTTTTTCAGCCAAAATATCTAAGTAAGAGAGAATTTTTTTGCAGTGCATGTCTATACTGCACTTCAATAATGCGACTAAATAATGTCTTGTTTACCTTGAGTATGACTTTAGCCAGATTAAGGTAATCAAAAGTCTGTTTACATGGTAGATTCTTAATCGGAGTATTGTCTTAATCGTGTTCAAATCTGAATTATCGTTGTCCATGTAAACCTATACTTGCTGTTTCTGTGGTGCATGGCCTAATTCTGTTTTCTTTGCTCTGCATTCTGTGTACTATATATATAGGTTGCGTGTTTCTACAACATCCCAACACCTGTTAAAGTAGCCAGGACATTGAGTGTCGAAGCGAAGGTGACTGGAGACTGCCAACCGCTTAAAGCCAATCTCATGTTGAGTTTCACGGTGACGTAAGAACAGCTTTGTCTTGAAACCAGCTCATGTTTAACTCTTACAAAGGGAAGCTGCTTTCTTAACGACTAAACCTCGTTATTACCATGCAATTCAGATACGATGGCCCAAAGTCAAGCACTAACATGGTTATAGTGGACATTAAGCTCCTGTCGGGTTTTGTGGCAGATACGTCACCGGTTCGTATGCGTTAAGATGATTTGGGAAAATCCCGAGATGTTTGAGGCTCCATGTAATTGTGTAGCTAAACCATGATATTTTCCTCTCAGCTTGGATTTACACCAAATACATTCGCGCCTCTAGTGGAGCGGGTTGATACCATAGATGATCATGTCCTGGTGTATCTGAAAGAGGTGAGACTGTGCACACTGGACATATTCACAAACTGCCCTTTTGTGTGCTGCTGTTCATCCTTTCTGTCTTGCAGGTTGCCAAAGGCGTCCCCATGAGTTACAATGTGCAGCTGAAACGGCGTTTTGATTGCAAGAATCTCAAGTCAGCGGTGATCAAAGTTTATGACTACTATCAACCAAGTATGCTTTCATCGTCCTGATCGTGCTTTGCTCTGGCTGAATTCTGTTGAACATGATCAACTCATTTTCTTTGAATCTTTCAGGTGATTCATTTGAGACTACATACACATCTCCCTGTCCATGATTAGATTCAGTTCTGGCTGCAGGGCACATGACTTAATACAACCACTTTTATATATAATCAGTCCTTTTTGCTTGTGTGTGTGTGTTTTTTTTTTTTTTTTTTTTTTATATGAGTGTTTAGGCAGGAAATTCCAAACCTTTACAATATATGTGAGCTTCTATTTGTGACCCTGGAGCACAAAAGCAGTCATAAGTAGCACAGGTATATTTGTAGCAATAGCCAAAAGTTTTTTTTTTTAATCCATTTCTTTTATGCCAAAAATCATTAGGCTATTAAGTAACAATCATGTTCCATGAAGATATTTTGTAAATTTCCTACCGTAAATGTCAACTTCATTTTTTGATTAGTAATATGAATTGCTAAGGACTTCATTTGGATAATTTTAAAGGCAATTTTCTCTATTGATATATATATATTTATTTCACCCTCAGATTCAGCCGAATATTCTCAGCCAAATATAGTCATATCCTAACAAACCATACATCAGTGGAAAGCTTATTTATTCAGATTTTAGATGTATAAATCAACTTCCAAAAATGTACATTTAAGACTGGTTTTGTGGTCCAGGGTCACATTTGTCCTGCGTGACTTGATACTTATAAAATGGCTAAAATGTACTAAAGGTGGCTGTCCTTTAACTTCGTGCTTTGAGCTTTTTCCCTTTTTTTTTTTTTTTTTCACGCCAGCATAGATTATACAATTAGCCGGTACTGGCCCGAGTCTGGATTCCAATTGGAAATGTATATGAAATACAAACCTATATTTATTTAATTAATAAGAACAACGAAACTGACCAAAACAATATTAGCTTGTTTGCTATATAGCCTACTTGGATAAGTATATTCATGTAATTAATTGGTTCACTAAAAACTACAAGACTTCTAAACATATAAACGTATAATTTCCACAAATATTACACACACACGTGCAGTTCCCCCCTCAGTAAGAATGATACCATATAAATAAGAAATATGAGAATTTATTTGAATTTATTATTGAAAAATCGACAAATGCATAAAAACACTAAACTCTATGGTAAAAAAATAACATGGTATTTTTTTTTTTACAGTGCATGGAAATTTCTTGGATACTTGTAATAAACTATATGCAATTAACTTAAAATTATGAATTTATAGTTATGTTTAAAGGTAAGTGAACTTATATTTGGATACACTGTAAAAAAATAAGTTATAATAATGTTTCATCTAAAGTTATGACAACAAAACACAGTTAAAACAAGTTTCTTTTAACTCAAATTTTAAGTTTTAATTAACAAATTTTAATGCAACCTGGCTAGTTAATTTTTTTTAGTATACATATGCATTTATAGGCCTATATGTAATGCATATTACAAATAAAATAAACATTAATCATAAAAAAAACTTAAAAACCTAAATATAGACAAAAAGAAACTACTACAAAAACTACATTTGCATTCATGCATTTGGCAGACACTTTTATCCAAAGCAATTTACACTGTTTTCAAGGTATTATATCACTTCATGCATTCACTGGGAATCAAACCCATGACCTTGGCGTTGCGAGCGCCATGATATCAGTGTTTTTTGTCATTTCTGAAGTTTTCAGGGTGCGTCACATTTGTTTCATGGAAAAGAGCAGCATGGATATCGTGCCTAACATCTCGTGTGCATCTTAAAGAGCGTCACGTGGGTTTGGAGAGTAAATGATGACAGAAGTTTGTCTCCTGCCGTGTGAACACAGACGTGTCCTGACACTGATGTACTATAGTTGTCATATAAAGCAGAAGGTGTTATCTGTGTAGGTTCACACAGGCCGTGGTGGAGTCTGGAGTTTACAAGGTCTCTTAATGAGACGGTGACTGTGTTTTGTGTGCTGACAGGTTCAGCTGATGTCTCTGTTAATGTGGTGCAGGTACAAGGAAAGACAATTACAGTCAATTAAATGTGAAATGTCACTGACAAGCCTTTATCGTGTCACACACTTGTGTGTCTCTGGATTCATCGAGTCGCTGGTTTAATAAACAATAGATGAAATAGCTGCAGAATTACAGAGAACAACTCGGTGCATATTAAATGAACTTTTTTCACCAAAAAATAATTTGCATCCAGCCACAGTACGCTATAATGAACAGTGGATTCAATATTGTTGTCAAATCACCTCAATATGTTGCATGTTTAATGCAATGAGTTATCTGTGATATAAATACAATTATTGCATTTTTTTGTGTATTTTTTTTTCTGTTCACAGCCTGATCGTCTGATCATATATATATATAACCTATTTTATTTAATGTAGTTTCCAAGGCAATATTTCTCATTTTCATCTTGTTTAACTGATTTACTAAAATAACTAAAACTAAATCTGAAATAAAACATTTATAAAAACTAAAGAAAAAAGATTGATTTAAAAAATTTTTTTTTTAAATTTAACTTACACATTTCATTTCAGCTAGTTGCTAAGGCAACATTTTCCATTTTTGTTTAGTTTAACTGTACTATGTATACAAACATTTATAAAAATAGCTGCATAATTTAAAAAGATTATTTTAAGATTTATTAAAACATTTCTTAAAAAAAAAAAAAAAAAACTCCAAAAAACACAACTAAACTATCAAAATTCTGAATAAAATGAAAAAACAAACAAACAAAAAAACAAAAATACTAATTGAACATATCTAGTGATTTTCAGAGAACTGGCTTGAGAAATGGGCAATATGCAATATCCACCAAACCATATATTTATCAATGTAAACAAATGTGTCATATTATCATACATTTTGTTCATATTTATAATCATATTTATCATGTTTTTTCAAACAGCTTGCACACTTGGTTGGACGTCCTCCTCCTGCACCGCAGGTTTGTTTCAGACGGTGTTTTTGGGTTTGTACCGCGGTACGCTGGTGTCATCAGGTGAGTTTCACCTGCAGCTGATGTTTTCTGAAGTATGTGTCTCTTTAGATTTACCAGCAGAACTTCAGGCTCAGAGCATCACTTGATGTATGGTATGAGATGAAGAACGCAGGACGCGCTCCAAAGCCTGTTTATTTGGAGACAAGCAGCTTTTCACAACGCTTTTGTTTGGCTGCAAAGAAAAAACACCGCTGTCCAACGAGATCAAGCAGAACTGAACTAAAGCCCCCAAACACTCTTCAGATCAGTTTGAATGGAACCAACCCTGCAGGGAATTCAGAAAACCACTGAAAAACCCTCAGAACTGCAATTCACCATGGCATTAAAAATATTGTTTTTCTTTATTAAGGCAATAGGCATACATATTGTTTTTTCATACACTGGTCAGTTTTGAGATTTTGCACTATTTGGCTTTTTTTATTTTTTTATAATGTGTTGTTTTAGACTAGTGGCAGAAAAAAAAACAGTTTTAAGCATTTGTTTGATTGCACTTTATCTATTTATGCCTGTAGATTTTAATTCCAATGAATATAAAAGTTTTTCCTCCACTTTAGCAGCACTTACATACACCAAAACTCAGTTTTATTCCTCTCTATATATTCTGAAGGTTTTTACTGAGAGGTTTGTTCATAAAACATTCACATTGATTTATACAACAGTTTATTCCTAAAAACATACTGAAAATGTTTTTTTGTTTTTTTTTGTCTGTTGCCATTTTTTTAATGGAAGCTTGTTTCCATCACGGACCAAAAAAATAACCAAGTTTTCCTCACAAATCTGATTTTAAATCTTGCAATTAACTTTTTTCTTACATAATCAGAATTGCAAGAAAAAAGAAGAATAGCAAGAAATAAACTTAAAATTCTCACTTTTTTCTTAGAATTGTCAGTTTATTTCTTGCAATTTACAGCTAAGTTTACATCTCTCAATTCTGTTTTATTTTTCTGTTTCTGCCACAGAATAAAAAATAAAAATTGCAATGTTTTCTCCTATACAATTCTGACTTTTTTCTCAGAAAAGTGGAATTCTGACAAATTTTCTCAGAATTGCAAAAAAAAAAAAAAAAAAAAAAAAAAATTACAAATAAATTAAATATCCTAATTTTAACAATTGTTTATTGTCCTTTTTTATCCTGTGGTGGAAATGGCTTTGCACAATTTTCTGATTCATGATAAAAGGAGAAATCAAAATCCTCTCGGTAAAAACCTTAATATGTCAACAAAATCAAACAAGAATTTAGAAACTTTCTGCTCTGGAAATGTATGCAAATCAGTACATATTTAAGGAGATAATGCCTCATTTGCATATTTAAACATGACATTTTGGAACACAATTTTTTTTGCAATTCTCAAACTTAATCAGTCAAGTGGGTTTGTATGCTGATATATATTTGGTGCATTTTTACATTATTCACCTGCAGGGTCTTGCCTTAAATATGTAGCCTAGATGTGCAATGCTTTGACATGTTTTTCACAGAATTTCTCAGATTTTTTTCCAAACACTCAGCTCCGAAACTGTGAAAAGTCCAGCATGCATCACATCAACAGCTCATTAAATCAGTTTCACAGTCGAGCACCAGAGCTTCATCTGACCTCAGTTGTGATGCTCTCTTATTTATTCAGTCTGATAAGATGAGCAGAGAACACAAACATCTGGACATCTTCAGCCTCGGACCGCGCAATCAAAGACTTTGGTTTGACGTGTTTCTGCCTCAGCTTCAGATCTGCGTCTCATCATCACGCAGGTATAATATCATAATATCATAATCCCCTCCTCTGCAGATTAACTTCCCCAGACAGACTGACTCTCAAATTGGGGCAATAATTAAACATGCCTCATGTTTATTCATGAGCTTCTTAAAGCCCGACATGATTTGAGTTCCAGCGTCACACTTCAGAGACGAGTTGTCATGTGTTCTTATGAGGAAAGTGCTGGAATTATTAGTCACACTGACTTTGTCTCTTATTTTGACTTCAAATGTGCTGGATTACACTGACGGAGGCTTTCAAGCAGAAGACGTCTTGAAGATGATGTGGTCGAGATTCTCTGTTGAGTTTAGATGCTTAGACAATTTAATCAGCTATGCAATTATGTAAATAATTCAATTAATTAAATATGCCATGATGAATGCATACTGTAGATTATTAAACTACATTTTTATTTTTTTTTTATTAAACAATTTTATGCAATTGTTTTTGTGGAAGTGGCAATCAAAATCAATGCCAAAAATAATAAATATTTTTTGGGGGGATTCTTTGTTTAGGTTAGATGCTTAGACTATTTAATCAGCTAAGAAATTGTGTAAATAATTAAATTAAATAAATATACCATGGCAAAAGACATAATATAGATTATTATTATTAAAAAGTAATAAATGAAAAATAATAAATTGCAGTGAAAAATTTCACATTTTGTATTTTTCTATGTTTATATGTTTAGGCTATTTAATCAGCAGGGCAGTTATATAAATAGTTAAATTAAATATAACACGATGAAAGGCATACACTGTAAATTCTTATATATAATTTTTATTTTTTGTTATCAACTTTTTTTTTTTTTTTTTTTTTACAATTTTATACAATTATTTTTGTGGAAGTGGCAATCAAATCAATGCCAAAATTAATAAATCATACTTTGCAATTCTTTGTTGCATTTAGATGCTTATACTATTCAATCAACAAAGGCAATTATTAAATAATTAAATTACAAATACCATAATGAAAGTCATACTGAAGATTTCTTTTTTTTTTTTTTAAAAAGTGGCAATCACAATCAATGTCAAAAATAATAAATCATAATTTCCTTTAGATGCTTAGACAATTTAATCAGCAGGGCAATTATGAAAATAATTAAATTCAATGGTAAAAGTCATATTGAAGATTGTTATTATGTTAACAATTTTATTTAATTTTTTAGAAGTGGCAATCAAAATAAATAATATTTTGCGATTCTTTGTTTAGTTTAGATGCTTAGACTTTAATCAGCAGGATAAATATGTATAAATTAAATATTTTATGGTGAAATGCATACTGAAAATTATTATTAATTAATTTATAGTTTTATACAATTATCTTTGTGGAAGGGTTTAGATGCTTAGACTATTTAATTAGCAGGGCAATTATGAAAATAATTAAATTAAATAAATATACCAATATTTTGCATGAAGAAAATTAGGTATATATTCTTATAACCTCTATGATTCTCTGTTGAAATGATCCTGAAAATAATGTCATAACACAAAATTTTAATGATCCTTAAAAATAGGCTAACCAAAGAAAAAAAAGCAACAATTGTAATGAAATTCAAGTCAAACTTCATTCTGACTCCTGACGGCCTGAACATGTTGCTTTTCTCAATAGCAGCTTGATCTCAGAGTACAAATAGACATTTGAATGTAAAAATAATGACTAGTTTTTGCCCAAAGTCATAAAATGTCAAGCGTATGGCCGTTTCAAATTAAAGTTCATGTCTTGCAGTCCAAAATGATATTGTAAATCAAAATCTGTGAGTAGTAAACTCGACCTTGCTCTTTCATCGTCTGAACTTGATTAGCATACAGAGATGAATAAACGTGAAGGATTTAGGGCTGTTTGTGTGAGAGTTATAATGTGAGTCGAGCATCAGCTCCAGTCCTGCAATTTGGCTCTCTGATCCATGATGAAGGCAATTAAAGGTGCGGATTTGTATTCTAATTGCCTATTCATACCCAGCGTGTTCCTGGTGTAATTCATAAAGCCTGAATCTCACCCAGAGCTCACAGACCTTCAGCGTTTGCAGCTGGAAGATGTGCTAATGCACTCATTTCACATGATGATCCTCAACCTTAGAAGCTCAAACTGTATTATCTGAGATGCTTTATTTGACCTTTATTTTACAGTGTGTGGGTTTGCCATTTTTAGCAATAAACATTACATTTAATGTTATTTTGTTTAATAAAAGCAGTGTTGAATAAAGTCTCTTCTGCTCACCAAGGCTGCATTTATTTGATCAAAAATACAGTAAAAATTGTGAAATAGTTTTGCAATTTAATATATCTGTTTTCTGTGTAATAATCTGTTAAACTGTAATTTATTTCTGTGATCAAAGCTGTATTTTCAGCATCATTACTCCAGTCTTCAGTGTCACATGATCTTCAGAAATCATAATAATATGCTGATTTGCTGCTCAAGACACATTTCTGATTATTATCAATGTTGAAAACAGTTGTGCTGCACAATATTTTTGTGGAAACTGTGATGCATTTTATTTTTCAGGATTCACAGATGAACAGAAAGTTCAAAAGAACAGAATTTATTTGAAATAGAAATCTTTTGTAACATTATAAATGTCTTTACTGGCACTTTTAATAATAATAAATGTGACACTGAAGACTGGAGTAATGATACTGAAAATTCAGCATTGTTTACAGGAATAAATTGCATGTTATTATATATTCATATAGAAAACAGTTACTTTAAATTGTAATAATATTTCACAATTTTTACTGTATTTTTGATTAAATAAATGCAGCACCGATGAGCAGAAGAGACTTTCAAAAACATTTGAATTATGAAAAATCTTAAAATTCTGACTTTTGCTCAATAGTGTAAGTTAAAATAGTATTGCAAGTTTATATATAATCAGTGTTTCTAATGCTTCAAATGCTTTATAGAACAGGACACCAAAGTTTATCTGAATCACGAAAAGCACTGAATCACTTTGATCTTAAGAAATGGTGAGAAGAATAAAGAATATAAATATAGAGCGAGAGGCAGCATCTGGTGAACCCACGACTGAATCTTATGAACAGATCAATCATTTAAAGGTCAATGCAAACGGCTTCTCTATTGAATCAGTGATTTGATAACCAAATCGAGACCCTTATTCGGTGGCCATAATCCAGTGAAGGATTTGGGTATAAAATCTGATGATATTGTAGTTAGAATTGCTTTCAGATGTTGATATAGGATGCAAAAAGAAAAGATGGATCCGGCGTTTATGAACTGGACAGATTTCAGTGTTTGCACAGATTCTGTGACAGTTTCATGTATTGTTTATCTTACACAACGTCTATGAGCGTCTGTCTCATGCTGCTGATCCCACAGAAAATACTACAGTCCCTCAAATAGATGACAAAGCCGACAGATTCCCGGAAACAAGCCACTGTCGATGTGAAACTGAGATGAAGAGTGTTTGAATGTGTGCCAGTGACTTTTGGCACAATGAGACATAAATGCAATGAGAAACGTCTGATTGCTCTCTATGAGCATCATGCATCTCTTCTGCAGCTCATGCACATGAATGCTCATCCTAGTTTTTATTTTCATCATGCATATCTAAATCTAAACTGATGTGCAGTGCAAAAACTTATTTTGGTGTTTCATATTGTACCATGAGCAGCATTGCTTATTCTCCGCCGGTGATGATGATGTGTGTAGTTTCAGGCCGCAGCGTCACCTTTAATCAATATGGTAATGTGGCATTTTACTCTGGTGTGCTGAACCACAGCTGCATAAGTACCGCGGTAACCTTCAGATAACTATATAACACATGTAACTAATTCAAACGGTGACAGATAGACTTCATCATAACCCTATATCACAGAAGACTAACATTTAAACTATTACTATTACCATTATCACTAGTACTATAAATGTTAGTGCTGTTTCATATTTATATGTCCTTTTTCTTTTTATAAAAAATTAAATTTGAGTCTTTCAAATATCATAAACCCTCACCCAGGCGACCCGACCAGGGTTGATCAGACCTGTGCCCTAACAGCAACCCACAGATCTGCCCTCTTTAGCCAAATCCATCTAGATGCTTTTTCAACAGCGTCTATCGTGGTGTGAATCGCTTTCTTCACCTCTCTCCTGTTATTCCGAGTGCCGTGTATGCCCTGTACAGCTGTACACCCAACCTCCACGGGCCAACACTTGGCTTTCCAGCCTTTTCTTTGGCAAGTGTTCCTCGGTTCCTCATACTTTGCTCTTTTCCGCTCAAAGGCCTCCTCTATCCGCTCTTCCCATGAGCTCAAGCATCAGAGCGTTCTTTAGTGAGTCTGACCACAGCACAATGTCAGGCCGCAAAGTAGTCTCTGTGATGTGAAGAGGAGACCTCAGCTGCTTTCCCAGGTCTACTTCCATCCTCCAGTCATGAGTAGTAAAGAGTAACCCAGTTGCCTTTTGATGTTCTCTAGTTGGTCTTTCTCCCTCTTTGACAAAGTGAATGGCATTCCTGCTCAGCCCTGTCCTCTGGCAGATGTTAAGAGTGTTGCTGATGGATTCAGCTATTGTCCTGAGGACCTGGTGGTGCCGCCACCGATAACGACCGTCGGCGAGAGAGACAGCAACTTAGGATATGTTCGAGTGTGCCAGTTTCCTCACAAAGAGGGCAGACCGGTTGTTCCTCTAGGCCCCAGCTGTGCAAATTAGATGGACTTGGAAGGACGTCATAGACTGCTCTGATAAGAAATTTGATACTCTGTGAATCCATTCTCCAGAGATCATTCCATGTAATCTTTCGCTCCATCACCTGTTCCCATCTGGTCCAGGCACCCTGCTGTCTCATCGCTACTGCTCTGCTCATTCTCTCCTCCTCCACAACTGCCCTGATTTCGTCTTGAATAAGCTGTCGTCTCTCCCTCCCTTGTGCTTTATCGAAACGTGGCACTTCAAGGCTTCCAAGGCCAGATCTTCCCTTAGCAACTGTTACCACCAGCACTTTGTGTCGCAGCCGTGCCTCAGTTCCTTCCGCTGCTGCTTCTGCTCTCCACTTCCTTCATGTTTTTACTACCACTCTTGCTCCTATAACAGGAGTGGTCTTCCAGGGCAGTTTAAAGCTTGGGTCTACCAGCACGGCATATTACCAAGAATCCTCTGGCCACTGCTGTTATATGAGTTCCCAATTTCAATCATTACCAACTGGAGAGGGTAGTTAGCCGGTTCTTGCGAAGATGGCTTGGTTTACCTAGAAATATCAGTAGTATTGCACTGTATGGGAGGTCCTGCAAACTGAGACTCCCCCTGAAATCTATCGAGGAGGAGTTTAAAGGGTTAAACCAAGTCAGTCTCACTAGGCCTGCCGTTTTGATTCTCATCGCAGTGTGACGTCACATTTCGGAGGGCGGGGCCACGGCGTTGATTGACAGCCCTGCATTGCTAGTTTCTGCCCTCAGCGGTTACGCTTTCCTCCATGTTCTTCACGATCGAGCAGCTGTAACGTCAACAATGTCTCGCAAGCAATCCCGGTGCTCTGTGTTTGCATGTAAGACTGAATATAAGAGTCTTCATTTTCTCCTAACATCTGAGCTGCTGAGGACACTGTGGATTACTTTCATTTTTCAAGGTAATGTGCCTCAAACTCTACCTAAATACGTGTATCACTCCAGACTCCTTTGTGAATGTCATGTCAAAATTAGAAATAATGATGCATTTTTACATTTTCTGAAATTTTGGAGAAATGAAAAAGAAACTTGCTCACCAATGGATGCTCTGCAGTGAATGGGTGCCATCAGAATCAGAGTCCAAACATAAGAAATGTCTTAATGCTGGATGTTTTTCAGCTTTCGTCTTCTCCAGATGTTAACTGATGGACTGGAGTGGTGTGGATTATTGTGATGTTTTTATCAGCTGTTTGGTCTCTCATTCTGACGGCACCCATTCGCTGCAGAGCATCCATTGCTGAGCAAATGTCCTTTAAAATATTTTTGCACTCAAATTCCAAACTTCGATAAAATTGTATTAAATAAAAAAAAAAAAAAACAAAACTGAAGCATTTTTTGCTGGCTTTCTGTTTACACAAAATGCTGCTGGATGTCATTTGTCTTATTTTTGAGATATTCACAGTGAGCTGGTGTGGATTGAAAGAGCCGTGTAAATGAATTGGTTTGAATGATGTATTCAGCGGAGGTCGCAGCACTTGTGCGGTAAGTGATCTTGTCTAAAGGCAATCACAACGCTTTTAATGCTCCATTTGAGCGGCTCGTCCTACATTACCGTGGAAGATACGCTCTAAGACGACTGTGATATAACAGCAATTTTTCATCACAATAAGGCAAATACAACCTCAACACAAAAAACATCCAAGATTGTTGCATCTCATGGAGTACTGGGAACGTCATCTAAAGATGGCGTTTGGATTTAATCCACAATACACTCATCATCCTGAAGTTTATTGACCATGATAAAAATGGCAAATCAAACTGATTAGCATATTGCATTTTCTCCGTGTGACACGTCCGTTATGCCATTACCTGCTGGCTAATGGTGATGCCAAGCGGTTTCCAGAATGGAATAGAGATTAATGTGCAGTGCATAAATTAGATGGATCACATTAATACATTACAAAGAGTTCCCTCACTGCACTTTTGGGGCTGATGAGCAATTAGCATATCATTGTATGAGTTTATATCACGTTGACCCATTCATTTCCATGCTATAATTATGTGCGTGGGGCTCCACGTTTGGAAAGTGCTTTGAAAAGAAAACTGAGAGCGAAAAAAATGCAGTTTCCAAAAGAGTCGGAAGTAAACATGACGAAAGAGTACAATGAGGCAAAACGTGCATTTGATTTTATTTTCCTCTAGATTCAGCACAAACTCAGCACAGCACTTTCATTAACATCCGCTGTTCACTTTGCATGTGGAAATTAGTTGCAATCATGAGCAGTAACGCAAAGTTGATTTTGCACTCATTTTATCTAGTATTTAATGTTTTCAAAAATGTCATAGATTTATGTAGCAAATAAGAATCAATAAAATTACTGAATATATTTTGAGACAAGTCTTGTTAATTAAACCAAAAGTTTTTTATTTTTTTTAAAACTGAAGAATATGTATGGTATTTGTGGTAAAAAAAAAAGTGCCCCCACTGTTGTGTTAAAGAAACAATAATTAACATGATAACATATATCCAGCTTTTTCCATTTGTTGACATGACATGGTTGGATTCATATGGTTAATACCATTATTAATTTGAGTGTCAACCTTAGTACTATTATAATATCATTTTATATTTTAAAATATGATATTAATCATATCATAATATTATAAAATATATTTATTGTTTCTGTAAAGCCATATTAAATTATTATGGGATCTTCTTCATGCAGTGTAAAAAGCTTTCAGAGTCTTTACTTTTTTTTCTGTATTTTAAAATTGTATTTAAACATCATTCATGGCATGTTTTATTTCTGATCATTTTAGTTGGACATTCATTGTTTTGTTTTGTTTATTGTTACTAGTTGTTTCAAAACATTCAGTAACGTTCCCATAATGTTTGCAAAATGATACAATGAAATGTTCCCTTAATATTTGTATAACCAAAAAAAAAAAAGTTTTTAAAATGTGTAACTGGATGTTTTCAGCGTTCAGACAACATTCAGAAATAACTTTGTCATAACTACATTAGCAAAATTTTCTTAGAACATATTTTTGTTAGCTGGGGAGTTTTCTGGTCTTTAATAATGTTAGCACAAAAACATTGATGTCAGACTTGTGTTTCCCTCCCTCTTGTGCCCTTATTTGGTGTTTCCTGATCCTGTCCCCATTCAGTTCTGGATATAAGTCCGAGCTCAGTGTTTGATTTGACTTCCAGGTGTGTCTCGTTTTCCCTCGTTAGTTCTGTCTATTTATAGTGTGTTCTGCACCCTTGTTTGTCTGCTGTTACACGTCATGTTCCCACTAGCTACGTGTGCGTCTTGCCTCTGTGTCTCTTTATTTGGATAAATAAAGATGGATCTATGTTGAATTACTTCGACGTCTCCTCGATTCCTCATTCCTACACAGTAGCAGCAGCCGAATTGTGACAGAACAGCAGACCCAAACTAAGAGTGAGCAGCGCCTTTTTTCCCCGTTTATAATTCCTGTGTTTTGAAAAGTTTTGTTCCCCTTGTTTTCTCCCTGCGACATGGAAGTCGCCGCACGCGTCATTGCCATAGCCCGTAGAGGTCTCCCGTTCGTGGAGTTTGCGCGGGAGTTCTGCGGGCTCGCCGTGGCGATGTCGTGCGACGATGCCACCATCAACTCGCACGGGGCCAACTACCATCGCCCCGTGGACCTCCCAGACACCAAGGGACTATGCTGAAGGGAAGGGATCCTCCGGTGTCTGGAGAGTGTCCTGCCTTGAGCCAGAACCAGCCCGCCGTCCGCGGGGAAGCTAAGCCTGCCGGCCTCCGCTGACTCAAGCCCGCCGGCCCGAAGTACCCCTAATCAAAGGAGGAGGATGAGGAGAAAGGGACTGCTCTCCACCCTCATCCTCGCCCCAGAGCGCCCTCCAGTGTCGGCTCCAGCCCCAGAGCGCCCTCCAGAGCCCACTCCTCGAAAGCATCCTCCTGTTGTCCGCTCCTTCAGAGCGCCAGCCAGATCCAGCCTCTACTTTCCCCAAGGATTTTTTTTTGGGGGGGGTAGTATGGCTCCAGCCGTAGAGGCCGGGGTGGGGGCTGGGGCCACGGCCTCGGAGGCAGACCCGCCATGGCCTCCCGAGTCCCCAGACCTGCTATGGCGCCCCGAGTCCCCTAATCTGCCATGGCCTTCCCCGTGTTCCTGTCCCTTGAGGCCTCCAGTGTGCCCACCCCCCCTCCCCATTGGATGTTGTGTGGCGCGAGGACGCGCCTTCTGGAGGGGGCCGTGATGTCAGACTTGTGTTTCCCTCCCTCTTGTGCCCTTATTTGGTGTTTCCTGATCCTGTCCCCATTCAGTTCTATTAGTCCCAGCCGTGTTTGATTTGATTCCAGGTGTGTCTCGTTTTCCCCTCGTTAGTTCTGTCTATTTATAGTGTGTTCTGCCCCTTGTTTCCTGTCTGCTGTTACACGTCTGTTCCCCCTGCTACGTGTGCGTCTTGCCTCTGTCTCTTTATTTGGATAAATAAAGATGGTTCTATGTTGAATTACTCCGACGTCTCCTCGATTCCTCATTCCTACACAGTAGCAGCAGCCGAATTGTGACAATTATTTATGCGTTGTTCATGAAACGTTTAGTTGGACATTCATTTTTTTTTTTTTTTTTTTTAAATGTTGCTATTTGTTTCAGAACATATGTAACATTCCAAATATATAAATAATTTGAACATAACATTCAAAATTATAAAATGGAATGTTTGTTCATATAAACAAGAAAAAACTAGTGTGTAATCTGGACGTTCTGAACGCTCAAGAACATTCAAAAATAATGTTTTTTTTATAACGTAATGGGAACATTAGCAAATGTTCTTAGAACATATTTTGTTAGCTGCCTGGGAACCAATCAATCATATGGAGCCCTAAAGGGACATGGTGGTGGAAAAAATTCGGGGTGGGAAGAAAATATATATTTCAAATATTTTGAGTTCTCTCGCAAAACTTTTGCGTTCCCTTGTAAAAATATTTGCTTTCTCTGGCAAAACCAGTTGAGTTTGGACGAACATCTCCTGTTAACTTTACAGCTTGCAGTGTTCATACAGCTCCGTAAGTTCATAATGGAGCGGTTATCATAGAGTTTTATTTTGAACTTGGACTCAAGTATAAAGAAATACAGTCAGTGCTTAGTTCAAGGCATGGTTTTGGGACATACTAAAACGCTTACTGTGGGTTAATGCTTTAAAACTATCTGACTATCTGACTATAACATGCCATATAGCCTATAAAACGCTCTCACATGTATTTTAATATTTGTGACCCTGGACCAGAAAACCAGTCATAAGGGTCATTTTTTCAAAATTGAGATTTATACGTCATCTGAAAGCTGAATAAATAATCTTTCCATTGATGTATGGTTTGTTATGATAGGACAATATTTGGCTGAGATACAACTATTGAAATCTGGAATCTGAGGGTGCAAAAAAATCTAAATATTGAGAAAATCATCTTTAAAGTTGTTCAAATGAAGTTCTTAGCAATGCATATTACTAATCAAAAATTAAGTTTTGATATATTTATGGTAGGAAATTTACAAAATATCTTCATGGAGCATGATCTTTACTTAATATCATAATGATTTTGACCCATACAATGTATTTTAATCGGATCTGGCCAATTCAATCCGATTGACGTGGTTACATTATGTGACTTCTTTATTCTGATTGTGCTTCTAGTCCTATTACGATCGGATTATTGGGGTCCATGTAAACACAGCTACTGTCGCTCCCTGTTCTTGATCCATAAGGAACGGCCCGGTTCTTCATCAGGGATTGTGTTTTACTGCAGCTGTGGCCCGGATAAACAAGCATCACTCAGTCGGCTGCTCACATCGGCTTGATTAAAACGTTCCCCATGTGATCGCTGTGGCCTTGTTCCTGCACTGAACCCTGATGAATGAATAAATAAATACAGCTTGTTGATCTGGAGAAGGAACGGGGCCGGAAGGACATGTGGATCGGGAACGTGGACGTGCATGGGAGGCATATGAATATAATGATGATATTATAATCTATTCATTTAATGAAGTAGGGATGTGTATAGACCACTGACTTGTGTTTAAGGGTTGGTAACGACTGTTTTCCTGGCATGTTAGCTTCGTCTGATAGACCTAGTTAATGGGAAAAGGCCAAACTCTAAAGACCGAAAAATAAAATGTTATGTTTACAGTATAAAGTCATAAGAAGTTCTACTTATTAGTTTACATTTACATTTAGTCATTTGGCAGACGCTTTTATCCAAAGCAACTTCCAAAGTAGAAGCAAACAGACCAACGAGAGAGCAACAATATACAAGTGCTGTGACAAAGTGCACATAGCAAGGATTTATTAGACCAAAATGAATAGAATAGGTAAGTGTTAGTATTAGTTGGTCAGGTGATAGCGAAAAAGATGTGTCTTTAGATGTTTTTTGAAAATGGCTAAAGACTCAGCTGTTGGAATTGAGATCGGGAGGTCATTCCACCAGCTGGGCACAGTCCAGAGGTCCGTGAGAGTGATTTGGTACCTCTTTGGGATGGCACCAGAAGGCATCGTTCACTTGCAGAACGCAAGCTTCTGGAGGGCGCATAAGTTTGAACTAGCGAGTTTAGGTATATTGGTGCAGTGGCAGTTGTGGTCTTGTAGGCAAACATCAGTACCTTGAATTTGATGCGAGCGGCTATTGGTAGCCAGTGTAACCTGATGAAGAGAGGGGTAACGTGAGCTTTTTTCGGCTCATTAAAGACCACTCTGGCTGCTGCATTCTGGATCAGTTGCAGAGGCTTGATAGTACATGCGGGAAGGCCCGCCAAGAGAGCATTACAATAGTCCAGTCTGGAGAGAACAAGAGCTTGGACAAGGAGTTGTGCAGCTTGCTCTGACAGGAAGGGCCTAATCTTCCTAATGTTGTATAAGGCAAATCTGCAGGACCGGGCCGTTGTAGCAATATGGTCTGTGAAGCTTAACTGATCATCGATCACAACTCCAAGGTTCCTGGCAGTCCTGGAAGGAGTTATGGTTGACGAACCTATCTGTATAGAGAGGTTGTGATGAAGTGTTGGGTTGGCTGAGACCACGAGCAGTTCTGTCTTAGCAAGGTTGAGTTGAAGATGATGAACTTTCATTCATCCAGTTCCAGTTAATAGCTAACAAAAATATGTTCTGAGAATGTTTTGCTATCATTCGCATTAATTTAGGAAAACGTTATTTCTGAATGTTCTATTTTTTATTTATTTATTTATTTAAGATTTTTTTCTTTGTTATATGAACATTGGAGAAAACACTAATGGAACGTTCCATTTGATAATTTTGTGAACATTATGGGTTATCTGATAATAACGTCCAACTAAAATGTTTTAGAAAAACGTTTCATGGATGATGTATAAATGTTTTTGTGCTAACATGTTGAGAATGTTATCAAAGTTATACATTTTTTTTTTTAAAATATAAATGCTATTAAAAAAATAATAATAAAAAAATGTTTTTATTAAAAAAGTTGCTAGATTAAAATTTGTTTGAGATAACCTAGCCAGAAAGTTTAAAGACCCCAGAATGTTCCCTGTTTGCGTTTTAAAAAAAAAAATTTTTTGCTTATTAAAAAAAATAAATCATGTGCTTCTCAGGAAGGTTTATCTTACGGTAAGGATATATAAAAGACTAAAATTAATTAAGAGTGCAACATCTACAATTTTTATTATTTACCACTTTCATAGTTTCTAGCACCGTTAATGTATCTTATCTGGATGTAAATGTGCGTATGGTAATTATATGTAGATTAGGGCTGCACGATATATTGCATGCGATATGCATGCGCATCTCGTCAGTAAAGCCGGTTCCTTGATTAGCGGTTAATCTCCATCACCTGTTTTCAAATGGAGCGGCATTTAATACACGGAGCCGTAGTTCACTGATAAGCTACGCATATATCGACTGATATATCGCCTTTGATATGAACGCGATATATGCGTAGCTTATCAGTGAACTACGGCTCTGTGTATTAAATGCCGCTCCATTTGAAAACAGGTGATGGAGATTAACCGCTAATCAAGGAACCGGCTTTACTGACGAGATGCGCATGCATATCGCATGCAATATATCGTGCAGCCCTAATGTAGATGAGGCCATGCATAAAGCAAAAGTTGTTGTAAGCTTCATGTATGGTTATTTCAGTGAGGTCACGTGTGGAATAAAGGTCATGTACATGCAATCTTCCACTTTCATAAAGAGAATTCTGTGCAGCAGCGTACACATTCAGAATTACACAGAACAGCTCCCATTTCTATTATCCTCTGAAGGTTATTAACAAAAATCACTGCAATGATAATGCAGTTGTTTTCAACAACTCACACAAATCTATCATGCAACTTCAGATGACTTATAGAATATATTATAGAATGTATTGCACAAGTTACATGGACTATGGCTATAATAAATGTTTCATATTGGTTGGAGTGAAAGGCATGGTTTTCATTTGTGGGTGAATTGTTCCTTTAATAAAGGGATATTGTGTACTATTGTGAACTATGATGATTGGACTGTATTATAAAGGACATGAACGGATGATCATACAGTCAGATGTGTCTGTCTGTATCTCTGTGTGTGGAAAAAATCCCATTCACTAATATTAGTTTGATTTTAATAGCCTTCTTAAAAACCCATACTCAGCCAACCGCACAATTATTTTTAAAACTGTTAGTTTCTGTTCTTGAATTTGTTTGAGTAAGCAGCATTACAATAGCTAAGTCGGTCTGTGTAATATTGTTTGATCATACAATATTGC
Source organism: Aspiorhynchus laticeps (assembly GCA_023376895.1). Classification (NCBI taxonomy): domain Eukaryota; kingdom Metazoa; phylum Chordata; class Actinopteri; order Cypriniformes; family Cyprinidae; genus Aspiorhynchus; species Aspiorhynchus laticeps. The sequence goes on from CM041802.1 coordinate 43,481,751, forward strand.
TCGGCAAAATTTCACGATACTCCAGTCATCAGTGTTGGGAAAGTTACTTTGGAAGTTACACTATTTAAAATGAAGTGTAACTATTTCAATTACTTTATTAAAGTAATGTAACTGATTACATTTGATTACTTGATTACTAAATTTAAATTTAAAAAAAAAAATTCATATGTTTTTCTAAACTGTTAATCATTTTCAAACATCAGGCAGGGTTAACCTTACAGTAGAACACAACACTGATTGCGATCAGACTTAATTGAATTTTAAAGCACAGCCACCACAAAATCAGACTTAAGCACCACTTTTTACTTTGAGATCCTTTTAAAGTTAAATACAGATTTAAAATCATAAGCTTTAGTTTAATAGCTATGATACTGCATATCTATGAAGGAAACACTGGCATCTCACGATGCCTTGGAAAAAACAGCTAAAAAATAAAGCATGAACACAAACTCAAATTGGAAATAAAACAGTTATGGAATAAGCATGTGTCCTAGACGCCTGAAACATTGGTGTCTCATATTTTAGTGCAGTCAATGCAATTTGTGAAAGAAATCAATAATATGTGTGTGAAAATATTCAGGTGTTTGTAATTGTTAACATTTTCATAAGTAACTGTAATTTAATTACAGATTTGTTTTCTCAGTAACTGTAACAGATTACAGTTACATTTATTTTGAAATTAAATTACGTTATTCTGTTACATGTAATAGTTTTGTTACATGTAATAGGAATTCGCGTGATCGGGAGTTTCTCATGTTTTTTGTTTTTTCCAGAGATTTGCTAGGTTTGAAAGTAACTTATGTGTGAGCTGTGCTTCATCTATGCACTATCGACAATAGACGATGGACCATAAGCACTGTTTTATGTTTCTGCCGGTGGGTGCCGACCCTCCATAACAAACTTTTGGGACAAAAATGCCCCTGCACAAATAAAATCAACTGATAACAGCTGTCGGTAATAAAGTGAAAACTAAAAGTGTCAAAAGTGGCATTAAATTTAGATCTGATCATGTTGTGTCAAAGCGCTGTGCATTATAACCAATCACACACGATTCTGTTGAGCTTATGAATGCATCGACCAATCAGACGCATTCAGATGAGTCATCGCTGAAACACAGGTGCGCATGCCTGCTGACCAAATTCTGCACTCAAGCGAATAATTCTCTCAAGTCTCATCGTAACCTTCAATTCAATTCAACAGATGCATTATGACCCGCAGGGACAAGATGTGAGACCTCAGAGAGTTTCTGAATCTCAATTCATTTGTTGATTGGTTAATGCAGAATATCTCTAGCATTTGTGGGATCGGTGCCTATGCAATGAGCTGTTTTTGCATGTGACTTTTCGCTAATTTGACTGCACCTTTAAAGGTGGGGATTTTACACGGTCTGTAGTTACATAATTACACCAATAGATGGCAGCAACTGACTGTATTATCAGTGAGAATTGACTCCTTCACTCAACCGATTCAAAACACTGAGTCATTCAGGACCGATAATAAGTGAGTCATTGAATCATTCACTCAACCGATTCAAAACACTGAGTCATTCAGGACCGATAATAAGTGAGTCATTGAATCATTCACTCAACCGATTCAAAACACTGAGTCATTCAGGACCGATACATCTGGCCGTCTTTATAAGTGAGTCATTGAATCATTCACTCAAACGATTCAAAACACTGAGTCATTCAGGACCGATGCATCTGGCCGTCTTTATAAGTGAGTCATTGAATCATTCACTCAACCGATTCAAAACACTGAGTCATTCAGGACCGATAATAAGTGAGTCATTGAATCATTCACTCAACCGATTCAAAACACTGAGTCATTCAGGACCGATAATAAGTGAGTCATTGAATCATTCACTCAACCGATTCAAAACACTGAGTCATTCAGGACCGATAATAAGTGAGTCATTGAATCATTCACTCAACCGATTCAAAACACTGAGTCATTCAGGACCGATACATCTGACCGTCTTTATAAGTGAGTCATTGAATCATTCACTCAACCGATTCAAAACACTGAGTCATTCAGGACCGATACATCTGACCGTCTTTATAAGTGAGTCATTGAATCATTCACTCAAACGATTCAAAACACTGAGTCATTCAGGACCGATACATCTGACCGTCTTTATAAGTAAATCATTGAATCATTCACTCAAACGATTCAAAACACTGAGTCATTCAGGACTGATACATCTGACCGTCTTTATAAGTGAGTCATTGAATCATTCACTCAACCGATTCAAAACACTGAGTCATTCAGGACCGATACATCTGGCCGTCTTTATAAGTGAGTCATTGAATCATTCACTCAACCGATTCAAAACACTGAGTCATTCAGGACCAATAATAAGTGAGTCATTGAATCATTCACTCAAACGATTCATTCAAAAGTGGTGATTCTTTGAGGAACTATACAAGTGACGGTCTTTGGGTTATTGATTCGTTCAATAAAAATTTGATTCATTCAACGTGTGTGTTTGAATCTAATCGGTACAACAGCAATCTTGCACATGTTATAGTGCTGAAATCGTGATCATTAGGAGACCGATGGGGTTTGGTGCAACTGATGACAAACCTGGTGAGTTTTTATGTATCTTGTTTGTATACAAGGAAATCTTTCACTAAAGAATATCTTAAATAAGCCTATAGGTCTAGCACTTAAGAAAACTCGAATTATAGTGTCATACTGACATCCATACTTTTAAAATGTGTTGAAAGATAATAGATATATGCAGAAGATATGCAGCTAAATACGTATAAATATAATAATTATGTTCTCAGCAGATCATTTCATAGCTAAGAGGGAACATTATGTAAAAGAACAAAGTGTACTTAAAGTAATATTTATGGAATGTTCTTATAACCTTATTAATATATAAGTTGTCATAATGTTGAGAGAAATCATTCTGAGATCGGAACAAGCTTTATGTTATTTCTTTTTGAATGTTCTTAAAATATTGTAACCTTTAAATAACGTTATAATCACAACAAGAAAAATTGACATTTTAACTTTCTTAGAATATTAAAAATTATCATTCAAATAACTTCATATTTTTGGGTGAAAATAAAGTTAGTTGAATATTGTAAGAAACATTTTTGTATCCTTTAAATAACGTTATAATCACAACAAGAAAAATTGACATTTTAACTTTCTTAGAGTAGAAAAATAAACATTCAAATAATGTTATTTTGGGCCAAAATAAAGGTGGATGTTTGTATGAAATGTTTTTGTAACTTTCTAATTTCAACGTTTTACAGTGCCCTCCACTAATATTGGCATCCTTGATAAATATGACCAAAGGCGGCTGTGAAAATAAATCTGCATTGTTTATCCTTTTGATCTTTCACTCAATAAATTCACAAAATTCTAACCTATCATTGAAGTAAAACAATTGAGAGTGGGGAGCAAATCTCATAATTAAATAAATGTTTTTCTCCAATGAATGTTGGCCACAATTATTGGCACCCCTAGAAATTCTTATGAGTAAAATATCTCTGAAGTATATTCCATTCATATTTACATTTTTTAGCACACCAGGGTGACTAGGAGCATGAAATTGTCCAGCCATGACTTTCTGTTCCACAGAATTATAAATATGAGGAACACAAAGACCAAATTCCCTTAATCATCCATCACAAGGAATATAGTTCCGATGTGCAGAACAAGATTGTTGAGCATCACAAAATAGAAAGTGGCTGTAAGGAAAGCGTTAAAGCATTGAAAATCCCCATTTCCACCATCAGGGTAATAATTAAGAGTTTCCAATCAACTAAAGATGTTAAAAATCTGCCTGGAAGAGGACGTGTGTCTATATCGTCCTAATGCACGGTGAGGAGGAGAGTTTGAGTGGCTAAAGACTCTCCAAGGATCACAGCTGGAGAACTGCAGAGATTAGTTGAGTCTTGGGGTCAGAAACCTAAAAAAATATATACATATCAAACATCCCCTACATCATCATATGTTGTTTGGGAGGGTTTCAAAGGAAAATTCTCCTCACTCGTCCAAAAACAAACTCCAGCATATTCAGTTGTCAGACACGACTGGAACTTCAAATGGCCCTGGCTTCTATGGTCAGATGAAACTGAAAAAAGAGCTTTTTGGCAGCAAACCCACCAGATGAGTTTAGTACAAACAGGGATAAAAAAGTACCCCATGTCCACGGTTAAATATACTGCTGGATCTTTAATGTTGTGGGCCTGTTTTTCTGCTGGAGGTCCTGAACATCTTGTTCAGATGCATGGCATCATGGATTCTGTCAAATACCAACAGATAAAAAATCAAAACCTTACTGCCTCTGTTAGAAATCTTATAATGGGCTGTGTTTGGATCTTCCACCAGGACAACAATCCAAAACAAACATCAAAATAAACACAAAAATGGGTCACTGAGCACAAAATGAATCTTTTACCATTTCTGTCTCTGTCCTCTAACCTGAACCCTGTAGAAGATGAGTGAGGTGAACTGAAGAGAAGAAGCTGTGAATCTGAAGGATCTGGAGAGATTCTGGATGAAGAAAATGGTCTCTGTTTTCTCTAAACTCTTCAGGAATTATAGGAGAAAACTCAGAGCTGTTGTGCTGGGAAAAGGACGTTGCAATAATTGGGTGCCAATAATTGTGGCCAACATGAACTAGAGAAAGCATTTATTTCATCATGAGATTTTCTCCCCACTTTCAATTGTTTTACTTCAATGATAGGTTGGAATTTTGTGAATTTTTTGAATGAAAGATAAAAAGGATAAACAATGCAGATTTTTTTTTCACAGCCTCCTTTGTTCATATTTACGAAGGGTGCCAATATTAGTGGAGGGCACTGTAGAAACATTTCAAAACAATGTCCCCACAATGTTTTTATGACCTAAACTTGTTACCTGTTGGGTTCTTACTAAGAAAACCAAAACAGCTTTCATGATTTCATGAATCCGCAGCGAGTGCAGATGGACAGGCATTGATCAGAGCTCCTGTCTACATTCACAGACGGAGGGAACTGCTTAGTTAACAAGTCATGGACCGCAGTCAGTTTTTGCCAGCCAGTGAGCTCTTGAGCAAGTGAAATTGCATTACAGACATTATCCAGCTGATTGAACCATTGAGCAATCTCACACTAATATACTGTATTTTCTCATGGGTCTAGAAAACACCTTCCCATGAGGCATTGCCTGAACTGCCTATTGACAGCTGCGTAATGAACAGAATATACTGTTAAAGCATATAATCACTTAAGCATGATATGTGCCAATAATAGATGTGGCTTTCAGTGGCAGGACTATATTACATTATTTACACATCAGAGTGATAAAGTAATGTGAAAATACAGCACCAAATAAGCCGTATCAGGACGAAGGTGATGCTAATGGGGGTTTGTAAGCCTCAATGTAGATTTTGGTTGTTTACGTAGAGAAATATTACAATGTTTTTGCATTAATCTAGAATTCATCCGATATGCATCACAGGTGTGTTTATATCAGCATCAAATGTGTCACAACTACTGTTTTCTAATATTAATTGGCTCTTTAATTTGAGACTTTATAGGTCTTTATTATATATAGACAATAATATATTATAATTATTTTAATAATTAACAATATAATTGAAAACACACACACAAACACACACAACAAAACTGTTAAATCTTTAACTAAAATTACTGGAAAAAATATTAAAAATAACTAAAAAGTAAAATTTTAATGAAAACAGAAAACATTAAATAAAAATCAATTACAAATACTAATAAAAACTTTTATAACATCCCAGTAATACTAAAATAACACTGGTCTTTGATGCATTAATTTGATATTAATTTGATACGTTTAATAATGAAGTGAGATGAAGCACATTGTATTTATATGTTTCATTCACTGAATTATCAAAAATAGACATGATTAATGTGAATTTGCATTATTAATATATCATACGCTATTAAGATAGTTTTCACATTTGTCTTTAAATCACAGTGCAACTATAGTTACCCATTACAATTGCTAAATAACCCATGCAGGTTACAGTATCTGAATTTCCACCTAAACTTAACTTCAGTTGACGCCTCAATTTTTTAATAAAGTGTAACTGAATTGTAGGCTACAAGTCATTTCAGTTCTTTTTAAAAAATTTGGTTGAATCTCATAGAACTTAAGTCATTTTACGTGTCAAGTAAATGCATCTTGATTCAAGAATGTTTAGATATTTATACTAAGAATTTATACAAAAAATACTAAGCAAGAAAATATTTTTTTGCAGTGTAAAGTTATTTTTTGCTGACATGTTGCATTAACTCATTGGTCATATGATATTTTTTTTAAGTGTCTGTAATCAGAGCATTTGTTGCCGTATATTTTGGGGCGAGCGTGATTTCACCAAGTACAACATGTTCCTGGATCAACATTCCAATCAACCAATCAGAATTGAGAGAGAACTTTTCAGGAAATATCTGTTTTGGGCTTACGATCAGGGTTAGGTGCTTCTGCACCCTGTTAATCAGCTATCATTTCTCACTGATTTTAGGAATACATTATGGGTAGGGTTAGGTTTAGGGGTAGGGATTGGGTTAAGTCTATATTTTTGGACAAACTATGTTGATCCAGGAACATGTCGTAGTGCAAAAATTGATGTCTGCGGTCAGCGCTCAGAGAGGCAGCAGTGAAATGCGTCGCACCTGCGTCACAGTGCATCGCCGCCTGAACTCAACACCTGCTGCACTGCAGCTGAATGGACACGAGCTTCAGACTCACACTCGAGATAATCAGACCGCTTTTCATGCTTTGATTCCTCTCGTCACTGAACACACAGGTCAGACACGCATGAGCTGATTCTGTGCGGGAAGCTCGATGTGGCTCTTTATGAATGAATGGAATCAGTCAGAGGTTCATAACTCGCCAAGGAGCTTCTGCTGCTTTGATGTCTGTTTCCCAGCTAACAAATATATATGTGACCCTGGAGCACAAAACCAGTCATAAGGGTTTGAAATTGAGATTTATACATCATCTGAAGCTGAATAAATAATATTTCCATTGATGTAAGGTTTGTTATGATAGGACAATATTTGAAAATCTGGAATCTGAGGGTGTAATAAAATCTAAATATTGAGAAAATCATCTTTAAAGTTGTTCAAATGAAGTCCTTAGCAATGCATATTACTAATCAAAAATTAAGTTTTGATATATTTACGGTAGGAAATTTACAAAATATCTTCATGGAACATGATCTTAATATCCTAATGATTTTTGTCATAAAAGAAAAATTGATAATTTTGACCCAAACAATGTATTGTTGTCTATTGCTACAAATATACCTGTTACTTATGACTGCTTTTGTGCTCCAGGGACACATATGTTCTAAGAATGTTTTGCTTACATTCCTGTTTTGTTTCTGAATGTTCTCTGAAGAAGTTGTTTTTACTTGGTTATGCAAACGTTACATTGTATCATTCTGCACAAAATCATTGGAATGTTACTTTTGAATTTTGAACTTTGAAAATGTCTGTTTTTTTAATGTTTCAAAAATATGTTTCTTTACAGCGTTAAGGGAACATTCCATTTTAGAATTTTAGTTAGCGTTATGTGAATGTTACATTTGAATGAACGTTCTGAAACAAGTAGCAACATTTAAAAAAAAAGTTACATGATTATATAGTTCTCTATCCAATAGTCTTACCCCTCAAAACATTTAGTCATTAGTTCATCGTATAACCCTTACCAAAAATAAGTATACTTTAAGTTTATTTTATTAAGTACACTTAAGTAAAGTTCAAGTATATGTTTAAGTATACTTTATGCAGTAAGTATACACATATCAGTGTACTTGTAGTATACTTGTAAGTGTACTATTTCAATACTCATTGGGACTAAATTGGCCCACTTTCTAGTATATAAAAGTATACTTTTAAGTATAACAGTAGTAAACTTTGAGTACACAACTAGTTTACCTCTATGTTTTTAGCTTGTACTGCAACTATACTAAAAGTGAAGTTAAAGGTATACTGATAGTTTACTAATTAAATACTTGTAGTAACATTTTTAGTACACTTTGAAGTATAGTCTCAGTAAACTACTAGTTTATACTGCAAGTATACACGTAAGTTTTCTTTAAGTGAACTTTACATCATACTTTAAGTATACTACTATGTCCCTATTTAGTAATGGGTATATATTTTGTTATATGAATATCTGAACGTACAAAACATCAAAAGAAAGAACAGATGATCTGCTTGTAAACAAAAACATTTTATTCTAGCTTCATGCATTCTTTTTTTTATAAACACTTGAATGTGGGTTAGTTACATAAATAAAAAATAAATTAATTAATTAACAACATTTTAAACAAAAGGCTGAAAAAAGACTATGAACTGGATTCAGAATGATAATTATTACCTCTTCATGGGTCAACATTTTATTCCATAAGGTTACACAGTTTTGATGCTGTTTTATGTCTGATGATCGTGATAGATTACACGTGAAAGCATCTGTTGTTTTTCGGTTTCTTCTTCGCTGTTTCCGTGATTTGGAAATTCTGTACAGAAGATGTACCACATAACAATGAAAACATTCTCAGAGCACAAGTATTGCTCAAATAAATTTAGACTTTTTCTAAGTACAAGTCAAGTATACTTAAATGTCATTTTAAGTATATTTCTGAGAAGTACAAAGTAGACTGAAAAAGTAGACTTTCCTATTTTTAGTTCAAAATAAGTGTACTAATAGCATACTTGAATAAACTTCTTTTTCATAAGGGAAGTCATTAAATGCAAAATGGTTGATCTAGTTGTCATAAACTGTCAAGCATATTTTCTACACATTTCTATTAGACTTTTTGTAAATTTGGCATGCATTGCAGTAGAGGTGGAGATGGTAGGTTTAGGAGTGAAGACCTACCATGATTTGAGAAATGCACCAAAGCGACTGACAAAAACTGTAATAATTGTATTGATAATAAATAATGCAAATGACAAAAACTAATTTACTGGAAAAAATGCTAAAATGTAAAAACAAACATTATTTGTTTCTAACTCTGAGAGTCCGTTCTGAGAATGCTCTGATTAGAGGATGAATTGAGGTCTGATGTGTGAAATCAGCACACGCTGTGAACACGCTCAAATCTCTCTGAGAAACGGTGTTTATATATTAACCCCCTGTAAAGCAGCACCACTGAAGATATTAGAGCTAAACCAGAACAAAAAATCTGATTAGCATTCACGCCTTTGTTGTTTTATTCATTCATTACATCCGTTTGTAGTTTTTTCCAGATCCAGCGATCCAGAGAATTACAGTAAAGACTGGACACCGTACAATTCAAGCACATGTAATATTCATAATTCTCAGACCCTTCGTGTAATCTGACCTGAAAACTACATCAAGCATCAAACCTCTATTAGAATTAAACTGCATTATTGAAGACACAATCACTGAGTCTTTTCATTCATGCAGAGAAACCGTCGCCGTGTGTGTTATATAAGATGCATTATATAAGCAACATGCAGCATTAGCATCACGTCCAGCACAAAACCATGGGATTTCATACATTACTGCCTCATGTGCTGAAGTTAAAAGCCACGATAGAATATTCATAAATGTACAGCATTTATAGCGATTCAGTGGCATTTCTCTGCTGTGTGCTGATCCGCTCTGTGTGTGTGTGCAATGCAGATCTGACTCATGCATGCAATTACACGCTGGCTTTCTATCTTTATTTACTATCAAACATACATTAAATCCAGACCACACCGCTGTGTGTGAACAAATCAGCGCTGCATCCGATTGGTCGCCGCTCACAGGGCTCCTGATTGGTGATTAACTCACAACGGCTGCATAATTACCCACTAGAAGTTATTTCAAACACTTAAATTAAACACAAGCACATCAACTCCCATTCACAAGTGTTAATATCAGGGTTATGCAAAATATGTAAACTCCATCTATCTATCTATCTATCTATCTATCTATCTATCTATCTATCTATCTATCACTCACTCACTTTGTCAGTGAAAGATTATAAAATGCTTGTAAAGACAACACTCAAAGCTAGTTGCTTTTCTCATAAGAATGAACTTATTCATTATAGAAGAATTATATGAACTTCTTTTAATTGAAATTAATTTTAATCCAACTGCCTTACATTCAAATAGCTATTCTACATACTGAACTATAAAACATTTATATATATATATATATATATATATATATATATATATAATATAATAAAAATGTGAAAAATAAAATAAAAATAAATTAGCAATAAAACAAATAAAAAAAAAGTGATATGCAATATATTTAGAATATTATTGACATAGTATGACACCGGAAAACCAAATTTTTTAAAAAAATTGTTGGATAGATAGACAGACAGACAGACAGATAGATAGATAGATAGATAGATAGATAGATAGATAGATAGATAGACAGATAGATAGATAGATAGATAGATAGATAGATAGATAGATAGATAGATAGATATATTGGAAGCACAACTGTTTTCAACATTGATAATAATCAGAAATGTTTCTTGAGCAGCAAATCAGCATATTATTATGATTTTTGAAGATCATGTGACACTGAAGACTGGAGTAATGATGCTGAAAATACAGCTGCGCATCACAGAAATAAATTAGTTTAAAGGGGTCATATGATGCTGCTAAAAAGAACATTATTTTGTGTATTTGGTGTAATGCAATGTGTTTATGTGGTTTAAGGTTCAAAAAACACATTATTTTCCACATACTGTACATTATTGTTGCTCCTCTATGCCCCACCTTTCTGAAACGCGTTGATTTTTACAAAGCTCATCGCTCTGAGAAGCGCGGTGTGCTCTGATTGGCCGAATACCTTAAGCGTGAGACAGAAATGTTATGCCCCTTACTGTATTGTGATCATTTGTGATCGGAGAAACGACAGACAACAAGCGATACTCTACACTGCTCAAAACTCGCGTTTGAATCGTCAGTGGCAAATTCTTTAAATATGAAAACATACTTACAGGCTGTGAGTCAGAAGCGAAGCTGGAATTGCTCCACTTTATAGAAACAGTCTTTGTGCAGACAGCATTGTAGGCTACTCTTCCAGGTTCAGGACACAGTCCTCCGTAAAATGCGCTGCACACACTCTAATATTTGTGTTGAACTGTTGTAAACACAACTTAACCACTGATTTCTAGTCGTGTCCTCTTTTGGATCCCAAACAAAGTAGTTTCTCTTTCACAACGACACACAGCGTCTCCAGGACATGACGCCGGCGGCAGCAACAACACTACAGTGAGAATAATAGTCCCGCCATCTTTCATTGTGTATACATTTGGGCGGTGTTATGCAAATCTCCCCACACTGTGACGTAGACATGTGGGGCGTGTTTGAATGAGGTGTTTTAGGGGGACGTGGCAGAATCTTAACTTTGATAAAGAATATCTCTTTAGTTTTGAGACTTTAGTCTTTGCAACTTCAGGGATCTTATCTATGCACAAACAGCTTGTATCACTCCAAAGAGAAAGAAAAACTTGAAATCACATCATATGACCCATTTAACAGATATTCAGATAGAAAACCGCTATTCTAAATTCTAATAATATTTCATAAATTTTTACTGTTTTTTTTTTGGCAGTAAAATGGTGAGTAAAATTTTGCAGCCTTGGTGAGCAGAAGAGACGTCTTTTAAAACATTAAAAATCCCCCCAAAAATCAAATCCTTTTAAAAAAAAATTCAAGGGTATATCAATGAAAATTGGATTTGCATGTTCCATAAAGTACGAACATCCAAAAACAGCTCATAACAAACCAGAGAAACATAGTTTAATGACCTTCGTGAGGCGAGGACATTAATTAGTAGCTCCTCATCAGTCACAGACGCAGGTATTTATTTTTACACGCCTCTTTATTCCCTCAGATTATTGTGTCATTCCGTCCGGTGTGTAATCATATCCTGGTGCTGTTATTGAATATAAAAACCTCATCGCTGCTCTCCGACAGCTTCTCTATTAATAAAATGTCAGAATCATTCATTGTAATGGATCTGCGGTGAGCTGCCTTCGGTCTACGATCTGTCGCTCAGGTGGAAATATAAGAGCTGCTTTCCATATAAAAGAGCTTGTCTCTGGCTCAGAGCAGATGGGGAATAAGCAGACGGGTCTTATGTGTGTTTGCAGGACTTTAGTACCCATCGGAGGAAGCTTTCGCTCACAACTTATGCATTGTTTTGTTTCTCTGAGCGCTGTATGTAGATTAGACCGCTAATGTAGACCATCTGTTGAGTCCAGACTTCATGCTGCCAGCAAAACAAACACGAGCCAGTAATGTAAAAGAAAAAGAGCAGTAAACAATCACATCCCAAGCCTGAAATTCATAAACACTGGTAATACATTTAGGTTATAAAATGTTGTGGGAACATTGTGTTAAAACGTTAAAATGTCCAGTTTTTTGTCGTGATTAGAACGTTATTTAAAGGTTACAAAAACGTTTCTTAGAATGTTCTACTAACTTTTTCACCCAAAATATAACATTATTAAAAAGGCTGTTTTTAATATTCAAAGAATGAATGTTTAAATGTCCAGTCTTCTTGTCATGATTATAATTAGAACACTAAAGTGTTTCCTAAAAAATTCTACAAATTTTATTTTTAATCAAAATATAACATTGTTTTTAATATTCTACTGTAAAAACAGTAAAATGTCAGTTTTTAGTGTCGTGATTGTAACATTATTTAAACATTACAAAAACATTTTTTACAACATTCTATTAACTTATTTTATTACTTACGTAAAATATAATGTTTTTTGAACATTTATTTTTTATTATCTTAAGAACATACATATACATATAAAATACATATAAAATGAATATAACATTATTTAAAGGTTATAGCAGTCTACTAATTATTTTTACCCAAACAATAGAATTATTTTAACATTTATTTTTAATATTCTAAGAACATTAAAATGCCCAGTTTTAATCGTGATTAGAACGTTATTTAAAGGTTACTAAAATATTACTTACAACAGTCTACTAACTTTATTTTAATATATTTTAAATTACATTTTTTATATTCTACGAATGTTTTCCCTCAGCATTATGAAAACATTCATCAAGTGCAAAAAACTAATTTTAAAATTTTTAGTACAAAAAATTTACAAAAAAAGGAACATTTTCTCTCAGCATTACAAGAACCTAAAACAAATATTAATCAAGTTATAAAATAATGTCCATAAACATTGCTTTAAGAATATTTTGCCCTAACGTTTATATCTATCTATCTATCTATCTATCTATCTATCTATCTATCTATCTATCTATCTATCTATCTATCTATCTATCTATCTATCTATCTGTCTGTCTGTCTGTCTATCTGTCTGTCTGTCTGTCTGTCTATCTGTCCATCTGTCCATCTATCCATCTATCCATCTATCCATCTATCTATCATCTATCTATCTATCTATCTATCTATCTATCTATCTATCTATCTATCTATCTATCTATCTATCTATCTATCTATCTATCTATCTATCTATCTATCTATCTATCCTTCTGTCCATCCATCCATCCATCCATCCATCCTATAGAATATTCCTATAAGGATCTGAAAGGTGGTAAAACTCGCTGCTTGTTATTTGGGGATATTTTAGAGGATGATCATTTATTTTACTTTCCTTTAAAAGCTTTAATACTGTTAAAGGATCAGCATCTGAGATAAACACATGTACACTCATAATAAATAATGCAAGAGAGGAGCCAACAGCATATGGGCCTATAATGTTTTATCATCTGCTATAAACAAGAAAATATTTCTTTAATGTTTTATGTGCATCTGATCACTTAGTAAGTAACCACACTGCTCTCTTTAACAACAAACGTGATCTGAGGAATCATTCATGTCTAATCAATCATATGCCATATAGTTTCTTGCTTTCATATGATCCTTTCAGGACTGCATTTCTAGGACACTATACTGTTTTAACGATGTAAATTTAATTTTTACATTAATTCAGGTTTCTTGGAAAGAAGCACCTTATTTTTTTAATGCAGCAGTAAGATTTTTTTTTGTGTATGTGTGAGACTTTATGTATATAAATAACTAGAATAACAAAGTGCAGTAAAAGGTAAAATTATTGGAGCTATGAACTGCTGTGTATAAATACAACAATAAATGACTATAAAAATATATATCAGCTAAAATAACTGGAAGCAAATGATACTTGAACAGAGTTACTATAGTAAAAAAAATAATAATAAAAAAATTGTTACATGAAATAAAATATTTTTAGCTGAAATAAAATATAAACTTATTTTATTTCAGCTAGTTTCCAAGGCAACATTTCTTATTTTTGTTTAGTTTAACTTTATGTATTAAAATAATTAAAACTGAAACTGAAATAAAAATTGATTAAAAATAATAATAATAATAATATATAGAAATATTTAAAAATAACAAAAACTACAACAACTACAAATGCTCAACAAAATGACTAAAACTTTCTAAAATTAAAATGAAACCAGAAAATATATATATATAATAATAAAATAATGTATAATAATAATAAAATATAAAAATAAATTCAAAAATATAATTTTTTAAAATATTTTGTTTTCATTTTAACGTTAGTTAAAGCTTTAGTAATTTAGTTGTTTTTGTATTTTTTTATATGTATATATAGTTTTTTATTCATTTTTAGTTTATTTAGTTGTAGTTATTGTAAATAAAAATGAGAAATGTTGCCATGGCGACTAGGCTAGTTGAAATAAAATAAGCTGCAGTTTTTTATATTTTATTGTATTTCATTTATTTTATGGTTTTATTTTTAGCTATCACAAAAAAAAACAAAAAACGAGTGTCCTAGAAATGCGGTCCTGAAACCGCAGTCTCCGATACGACATGTATGTTATTGTGGATAGAGAGGCCAAATCTAAAACAAAAACATTTAATGCTCAAAATGCCCAATGCATTAATGCATCAGAATCCTCTTATTTTGCATAAGATGCATTCTTTGAAAACAAACCTTACCATCTGATTCATCTAAACGTGTCTTGTTTTTACTGTAAAACATGATGGAGATACAGTGAGAGAATAGGATTTGCTGTATAATGAATGCTAAGCAGATGTGAATGCAGGTGTGTGTATGACGCTGGACGCCGGCGGGGATGATATGCAGAGAGACGCTAAAGCTGCAAATCCTCACGACTGCCAGCCATGTCAGAAGCTTAGAGACAAGATCCCACGGTCAAATTTGAAAACCAAATCAATTTGCATGGAGGCTAAATTTCATCAGTCAGTAAAATATTCAAATCCTCCAGAAAAATGTGGATTACGAGGGCGATTCAGAACTCATTCTGCTACTTTCTGCTCAACTTTAGAGAAAGACACACAGTAGTTTGATCATGTCAGTGTTCAGAAGCGCAGCTCGTTTTAAGGGAAATTATGTGACAAAGCAAACATTGAACTATGAATCATAATGAAGAATCTTCAGAAGGAGGCATTGAACAGATGCACTGAATGATGACAGATGAGGAATAAAAAGATGAATATCAGATTCCAAACTTCGTCATTATGATCTTCATGGCTGGTGGAAACAGCTTCTCTTTAGGGTTGCTAGGGAGTTCTGTGTGGTTGCTAGGTGGCTGCTTGCCAATGTAACAAAAACATTGCGGGAACAGTTTTGGAATGTTTCTGAAACATTAAAATGTCCTGTTTTTTTGCTGTGATTATAGCGTTATTTAAAGATTACAAAAATGTTTCTTACAACGTTCTACAATTTTTTAAATGTTATTTGAACATTGATTATTATATTGTAAGAGTGTTAAACTCTACATTTTCTTGTCGTTATGGTAACATTATTTAAAGGTTACAAAAACATTGCCTACAACTTGCTATTAACTTTATTTTCTCTCAAATTATAATGTTATTTGAATGTTTATTTTTAATATTCTAAGTGTCCAGTTTTTGAATATAATTATTTAAAGGTTACTAAAACGTTTCTTGCAATGTTCTACTGACATTATTTCCCCCCAAATATAACATTATTTAAATACGTATTTTTAATATTCTAAGAATGTTGAAATGTCCAGTTTTCTTGTTATGATTATAATGTTATTTAAATGTTACAAAAATGTTTCCTACAATATTCTAATAACTTTATTTTCTCTCAAATAATATTTTTTTTTAATGTTTATTTTTAATATTCTAAGAACATTAAAATGTCCCGTTTTTTATGTAATTAGAATGCTATTTAAAGGTTACAAAAATGTTTCATACAACGTTCTACTAACATTATTTTCACCCCAAATATAATTTTTTTATGTTTATTTTAATATTCTAAGAACATTAAAATGTCCTGTTTTCGAATGTCATTAGAATGTTATTTAAAGGTTACTAAAATGTTTCTTACAACATTCTAACTTTATTTTCACCCAAAATGTAATATTATTTAAATATTTATTTTTAATATTCTAAGATTTTTGAAATTTCCAGGTTTCTTGTTATGATTATAATGTTATTTAAAGGTTATGAAGATGTTTCTTGAAACATTCTACAATTTATTTTTCATATTGCCAAAAATATAATGTTATATGAATGTTAATTTTTATATTGTTAAATTGTACAATTTTCTTGTCGTTATGGTAACATTATTTAAAGCAAACATTCTACTAACTTTATTTTCACCCAAAATAGTACATTATTCAAATATGTATTTTTAATATTCTAAGTATGTTTAAGAAATATCTCATTTGTGTGTCTTAGAATATTATTTAAACGCTATTAAGTCCAAATATCATCATAAGGATGTTCCAAGAATGTTGTTTTCTAAGAACATTTTCTCTCAACATTATTAGAGCATATATCAAATATTCCATAAACATTACTTCAAGAACGTTTTGCCCTAACATTTATATAAAGATTACATAACATTACACATTATTTCTGAGTTTGAGAGTCCCTCAGAACTAGTTTAACATGTATTACAGACACTATCCCCTGGTTTCACAGACAAGGCTTAAGACTAGTCCTAGACTAAAATGTAAGTCTGAGCTGTTTCAGCTGAAATAAACTTACTCTGATTGATCTTAAAACATATCAGTGTCTTTGTTTTGTCTCAAGATGCACACCAGTAATGTTTTTTTCTAAGCATGTTAATAAAAATGACTTAAATGTCCTAATTGAACTATGATCTAATCCTGGTCTAGTCTAAGCCCTGTCTGTGAAACCAGGCCTATAGGTTTAAATATAAGCTCATAAACACAAGCTGAAGGTCAGTCTGAGTCTGATGAATGAAAGACGCTCCTGTTTGAGTTACAGAGCTGCAGATTTAGTCGAGTATTGTCTCAAACTGCACTTATTTGTGAAGCCAGCCTCTCACTTATGTTTCTCGTCTTTATTATACGTTACGATATCAATAATTTCCCTTCCTCCACAAAAAGTCCTCACGATCCACGCATGAAAGAACTTCTGCTGAATGGATTCGCTTTCAATAAATTCTTCAATAGCTGTATTTGATCAAATATTGAGCTGAAGTGATTGTATGTGACTAGTCGTGTCCATCATAACTCTAAACATGAACAACACTGGATAAAAGAGATTTATTTTTCATTTTGTGTCTATAGTGCAGTGAAGGTTACGGTTTATAATAGTCTGGGTTTTGTCAGAGCTGTAAACTGCTGGTTTTAGATCAGTTTGTGATGATTCTGTTCCATCTTCTGTCTTCATTATAATGGACTTGTGAATAAAAGTTAAAAATATGACATAAAATAGCAGCAGTGACAGTTTAAGGAGGAAAAAATTCTCAGTAAATCAGGATTATTAATTAAAAAACTAAACCTAAAACCATGGTTTGCATAATTTTTTTTTGTTACTTAATAAAATAAACATTATAAAATATTAACTGAAATAAAATATTTAAAAAATATATTTTATTTCAGCTTAGGTTGTGTTATTTCAACATTTCTCATTTTCATTTAGTGTAACTTGTACTAAAATTACTATAATGATTTATAAATAAATAAACAAACAAATTATATTTAATATAATTTATATTACATTTTAATAAATTATAATAAATAAATTAATTAATAATAATAATAATAATAAGTATAAAGAATTATTAAAAATATAAAGATGTTAAACTAAAACTAAGAAAAATAATAAATATATAAATAAATTACTAATAAATATAATTGATATTATAAATAATAGTGTAAATAATTACTAAAACTTTAAAATACATTTTAAAAATTGTACAGTATAAACACATTTCAAAATATTAATAAAAAGAATAATGGTATTGCAGTGATACTAAATCACATGGACATAAATGCTATGTGACCAATCAGTATTTTACTGCCTTCATGTCATGTCGGAATGATCATAATTACAAGTTACAGAAGCAAAATCATGAAATCAAGTGGTTTAGTTGTGATTGTTCACTGTACAGTTATTAATTTAGTGTTCTGTTGACAAAAACAGTGATGTATCTTGCCAGAAAGTGGTTTATGAGTGCACAGGTTTGCCTAACTAAACATTTCCCATCATTCTTTGTGGCAAAAAGGATAATAATAAAATGCTCAACCTTTGCTCTTTATCATTCCTAACCAGAATCACATGAATCTATAATTATGGCTGTTAGAAGGAATTTCCCAAAAGCACAAATTAAAACTCGTTTCAGAAAACCATTAAACATGTGTATTCATGCTGCTCTGAACATCAACTATAATTAGTGCTGTCAAACGATTAATCGTGATTAATCGTATCCAAAATAAAAGTTTTTGTTTACATAATATCAGTGCCGATCCTAGACTTCTGGGGGCCCTAAGCAAAACTGGCGGGGTGGGGGGGGGATGGATGAGAATGGATGAGACGCATTTGTCCGTGTTTCACTCCGTGTCGAATCGCGCTCGCGGAAAGCGCTCGAGAAACAGTATCTCTTCCGCGGCTCGTATAAGCTCTGTTTTTGTTTTTTTTAAGTAAGAGCAAGAGACTGGAGACATTCACGTTACATGATTTGGCTGATTTTTAAGTAGAAAGCGTGACAGCGCACCACATTAAAAGAAACAATTATTCATGTTTTCAGAACCGCTGGCCAAAGTTAAAAACAAAACAAAAATTAAAACATCTTTGAGAGCAAGAGGGCCCCCTGGCGTTTCGGGGGCCCTATGCAGCGTGCGTATTCTGCGTATAGGGAGGATCGGCTCTGCATAATATATGTGTGCGTACTGTGTATATTTATTATGTATATATAAATACACAAACATGCATGTATATATTTAAGAAAAATATGTTAAGTTTATACATTTAAAACATTTATATAAAATATAAATTATATGAATATATACATGGAAATATTTTCAAAATATATACTGTATGTACGTGTATTTATATATACATAAATATACGCAGTACACACACATATTATGTAAACAAAAACTTATTTTGGAATGTGACTAATTGCGATTAATCTTTGACAGCACTAATTATAATATATAGAAATTTAGGGGAATTTGCATGTAGCCCCTAAAATTAAATACATAAAAATATAAATACTAGTGCTGTCAAAATGATTATTCGGAATTAATCGCATCCAAAATAAAAGTTTTTGTTTACATAATATATGTGTGTACTGTGTATATTTATTATGTCTATATAAATACACACACGTGCATGTATATATTTATGTTACAGATACATATATTTAATATATAAACATAACATATTTTTCTTAAATATATACATGCATGTGTGTGTATTTATATATACATAATAAACATACACAGTACACACACATATATTATGTAAACAAAAACATTTATTTTTGGATGTGATTAATCGCGATTAATAGTTTACAGCACTAAATAAATACAAATAAAAACAAAAATAATCAGAATGCACATATTTTTTGAATGGCAGAAAAAGATGGCTTTTGCGACCCAGGGCTCAAACTCGGTCCTGGAGGGCCGATGTCCTGCAGAATTTAGCTCCAACTTGCCTCAACACACCTGCATGAAGTTTCTATACATAGTAAGAGCTTGATTAGCTGCTTCAGGTGTGTTTAATTAGGGTTGGAGCTAAACTCTGCAGTTTCTCGCCCTCCAGGACCGAGTTTGGACAGCCCTGTGCTACACAATGCTGTATTTATGGCATCTGCTGAAGCAAACAGCTGAACTTTGACCTCTTGGATGACTTCAAGCCCTTGGTAGTCTGCACTTGTGTGATGGAAAGAAGCTTCATGGGATTGTTCCAAGAAGGCTGCCGAGTTCACTGACTTTCCTCCAGAAGATATTGTGAGTAACCTAAACTCTGATGAATAAGCTTTATGCTGATTGTTGCTGAAGTGGTTGGTTCTCTGCATGGAGTCGAGTGGTTTAGTGTTTGGTGGATGTTTTTAGTCATCACTGTGTCCTCAGGTTCAGGGTGAGCTGTGTCTGTAGGTTTTGTGGTGCAGAGTTGCATCGGTGTGGAATGATGTGATCATACGGCACAGTCCAGCACTTCTTACTGTCTACGGTTGTGTGTTTGTCATGAGCTTCAGTGTTTGCTGTGTTTATGTTGAGTTTCATCACACGCTCTTTTGCTGATGTATGCTTTGTGGCCTTCATGTTATCTTGAAAAGATTGTACTTATGAGCTTGTAAGTTGTAAATATGTTGAAAAAGGTAAATATCAAATTATGTTTAAATTGAGATGTATACATCATCTGAAAGCTGAATAAATAATCTTTCCATTGATGTATGGTTTGTTATGATAGGACAATATTTGGCTGAGATACAACTATTTGAAAATCTGGAATCTGAGGGTGCAAAAAAATCTAAATATTGAGAAAATCACCTTTAAAGTTGTTCAAATGAAGTTCTTAGCAATGCATATTACTAATCAAAAATTAAGTTTTGATATTTACGGTAGGAAATTTACAAAATATCTTCACTGAACATGATCTTAATATCCTAATGATTTTTGGCATAAAAGAAAAATTGATAATTTTGACCTATACAATGTATTGTTGTCTATTGCTACAAATATACCTGTGTTACTTATGACTGCTTTTGTGCTGCAGGGACACATATTTTTTTTTAATAATGTTGAAAAAATGTGTTAAGCTACTTCATATGCCTTTTAACTCGGCAAGTAAAGAGAGCTTTATTAGTGGCAATGCAATAAAATACAGAGCAACAATTGTGTATCTGATCATCTTTATATTCTATCTGCATATTTTGATGATGGTAAATGTAATTTTTTTGTATGCACCTGTTATCTCATATATTCTGACAAGCTTCAATGCTTTTCTTCTTCATCAGTAAACATAATCAGTGTTATTTTAGTATCATTGACACTACTGTAGTTTTTATTAATATTTTGAATTTGTTATATATTTTCTTTTAAAGGTTTGGTAATTTTGTTTCACCTAATTTTGGGTGTTTATGTCAGTTTCATTAGTTTTTATGTCTATATAGTTAAAATATCAAATTTACTGTAACCACACGCTCTCTTGAGAACGCTGCTCTGCATCGTCATCAAATCCAGTGATTTACAAACATCCCAGCTAACATTCTCATAACTTACACTAACACTTTTAAAAGTTATGTAAATGTTAAGACAAAAACGTTCTTAAAGTAATGTTTGTGGAACATTCTTATAACCATATTAATATTTGATATACATTCCCATAACCTTCAGAGAACGTTCTCAGGAATGTCCTTGTTTTGTTACTTGATGAACGTTGTAAGAAGCGTTTTTATAACCTTTAAATAACGTTCTAATCACTACAAGAAACCTGGACACTTTAACGTTCTTAGAATACAATTTTGTTTTAAATAAATTAAATTCAAGTTTATTTGTTTATTTTCATGATACAAATCGTTGCATAGCAGCTTTAGAGAAAATATTAAGTTTCTACATTATATTTAGGTGTAGGTTAGTGGTGACTGACAGAAATGTACAGTAAAAATCATGCAGTTAGTTAACAATTACACGTAATCAAACAGACGGTGAACACTATTAACTGTCTGCATTGATTATATGTTGTGATTAAACTTTATTAAACATTGTGAGCAAAACAAGCAAAATTTGGTAAATGTTCAAATAACATCATATTTTGGGTGAAAATAAAGTTAGTTGAACGTTCTAAGAAATGTTTTTGTAACCTTTTAACATTCTAATCCTAATTAGAGACTTTACAAAACAATGTTCCCACAACATTTTAATAACCTAAATTTGCTACCTGGGATAATCTTTAGCTATCGAGCTTTAAATGAATAGTTCACTCTTTATATAGTTGGTTTTGTGGATTATTGTGATGTTTTTATCAGCTGTTTGGACTCTCATTCTGACGGCACCCATTCACTGCAGAGCATCAATTGCTGAACTAGCAAATTTTCTCAAAATCTGTTCTGAATAATGATGGATTGTGTTGTCTCTCCAGCGTTTGAGTATCTCTGCATTAAGCTGGTGTTTTTTTAGCATTAATGTAATGCTTTGGTCTCTTTATTGACTTTCTGTTGTGCTTTATGATTGATTATTCTGAACTTTTACTGTTTCCGCTTCTTTGCTTTGCTGTTATCTGAGGTTTAGCTGCCATCGGTCACGTTTGTTTGCTTTGGGGAAATTGCACGGCGTGTCTATATCCAGTGTACACCGGCGTAGCGTGTTGTTTACAGCCTCTATCGTCTGTGTCTGTAATTGTGTCGTGCACCTGGAGGAACGGCGTTCTGCGATGATGAATGAACTTGAACGTTACCTTCAAACTCCCCATTACTGTTTTCTGCTGTAAACGAGTCGCTGCTGCTTCATCTATTCATCATTAATGTGTCTGCTGATCTGGTTTTATTATAAGCAGCTGGACCCAGTTTTAAAGTAAATAATGGTTCAATTGCTAGACTTTCCTTTTAGGGTTTGGGTTGATGTGCAGTAATTATGATTCATATAACATTAGCTTCAATGCAAATCATTTCCCTTAAGAAATAATCACTTTGTCTGCCACCCAGCAGACCTGCGGCATTCAATCCAGGCATTTTGAGTCGCCCTCCCCTTTACGTTACAGAAGACCGGCTCAGTTTCTGCCGCGTAGCTTAGTTTTGGCAATGCTGTGGACTGGGAATAAAACTCAATCAATTTACACAAGCCTTTGAAGATATATGTGTTCGTCAATGGCATGATATCATACAGATGTATGGGGAATTATAGCTAAAGCATAAGGTGCGTTTCTATCTCCTAGGGTTGTTTGGATGGTGATATTATTATTCCATCCACATTTCACATCAAGCAGTGGAAATAAATTCATAGCACATTCTATTCAAGATCCTTCAGAATAAACATCAGGTTCTGCAGTGAACATCTTCACAGAAATCATAATTAGTGCATTTAATATTTTGCACATAATTTAAGTAGGATCTTAAAATGTGACCCTGGACCACAAAACCAGTCATAAGGGTATTTTTTTAAAATTGAGATTTATACATCATCCAAAAGCTGAATAAATAATCTTTTCATTGATGTATGGTTTGTTATGATAGGACAATATTTGTAAATCTGGAATCTGAGGGTGCAAAAAAATCTAAATATTGAGAAAATCATCTTTAAAGTTGTTCAAATGAAGTTCTTAGCAATGCATATTACTAATCAAAAATTAAGTTTTAATATATTTACGGTAGGAAATTTACAAAATATCTTCATGGAACATGATCTTTACTTAATATCCTAATGATTTTTGGCATAAAAGAAAAATTTATAGTTTTGACCCATACAATGTATTGTTGGCTATTGCTACAAATATACCTGTGTTACTTATGACTGCTTTTGTGCTCCAGGGACACATATAAATATCTTAATCTATCTTAATTAATGCACGTAGATATATAAGGCGAAGTGTCTAATGCTGAAAACAGCAGCACTGTTGTATTTTTTCTGAAACTGTAAGCAATTTCTTCTAGTAATCCTGCAAATTATTATTATTTTGTGATGCATGTTAGTGATGTGTGACTGTGATGCAATCTAGATGAGTTTGTTTCTTCATCAGGTTTGTAGAAATGTGTCTCTGCATCAGTGTCTCAGCAATGGATGCTCTGCAGTGAATGGGTGCCGTCAGAATGAGAGTCTGATAAAAACATCACAATAATCCACAGCACTCCAGTCCATCAGTTAACATCTGGACAAGACAAAAACTGAAACAAATCCAGCATTAAGATGTTTTTAACGCACCATAATGCATAATATTGCTTCCTCTTGTGGATTATCATGATGTTTTTATCAACTGTTTGGACTCTCATTCTGACGGCACCCATTCACCACTTGCTGAGAATTTTTTTTTAATTTCTCCAAATCTGATGAATAAACAAACTAATCTACATTTTGTATGGTCTGAGGGCGAGTAAATTTTATTTAATGCAGTTAATGCATTTCAGCTCTTTCTACAATTTCTTCCATGAGCTGAAAGAACGGATCCCATCTCAAAATATGATTTATATAAATAAACTTGCCTTGAACAGTGTAAGAAGAAACATCAGAAGTGGTTGTTCAATCGATATCAACAATATTGCGTACTAACTTGCCTAAAACGACTATTTCACTGCTCTACAAAAACAGGATGATTCTCTATTAAACAAATATGCATTTATCCTTGGCTTCTCTATGCTTCTCTGTGTGTTTAACCCTCCATGAATATTAGGATCTTCAGACTTGACAAGGTCCAATCGACACGGCCAATCCTGCTAGAAAACTCTTTAGGTGATCAGACATGAAACCTCATGAAATCAGTAAATAGCAGACTTGAAGGTCCAATCGACACTTCATGTGGAAGTGAAGTAATCAGCGGTCAGCGCTGAATCTCATGAAATCAGGTAAGATAGCATGCTGAAGATGGTGAATTTTGATAATTATGTAATTCTGGGAATGGATGATTGCGTTCGTAGCGCTGAATGTGTTTGCATAACCAGGAGAGACCTTGGATGGTTTTTATAGTGAATGAAGTGAAATTCCTCTTTTTGGATGATTGACCATTCACAGGCTTCAGGACAGATGATTGCTTCGGCTAAATATCCTCGTGTCTTTCAATGCTTTGTGAATATGGAGGTAATATGTACGAAGAGTGGATTTGTAAAGCGAAGTTCTCAGTCCTGTTTAATTGAGTTCATGTAAGATCATCAAAAGTGAAATCTGTAAAGCAGAAGTTTTAATTAAACGTCAAATAAATGCAGTCTGATATTAATTGTATTGTGCATTTAGCTTCTTTAGCTTGGTTTTCAGATCTAGCTAATGTGAAGATTGTATATTTTACCAGCTCTAAGCCTTTTTTTGTTTTTACAAAGGTAAGTTGTAAATAAACCAAATTATTGGAGAATGTTTTACAAGATGATCTCATTTTATTGCATTTTACAAAGGTAGTTCAGTCTTTATAATTTAATAATTTAATTGTTCCATGTATACTTGCCAGTATATAATTATTTGTGAAACAGTATTAATATTTATCTTCCAAAATTTAATTGTTACCAGCAATTCCTGAGATATGTGTGTAGTGCTGTCAAATAATTAATCACGATTAATCGTGTCCAATAATAAAAGTTATTATTTACATAATACGTTGTGTGTTTATATATATATATATGATATATATTATATATATATATATATATATTATATATCTACACACACTCACTCACATACAGCATATATTTTGGAAATATTTACATGCATATATATTTATATTTTTATAAATATATTTAATATATAAACATAACATATTTTCTTAAATATATATACATGCATGTGTTTGTATTTATATATACATAATAAATACACACAGCACACATACATTATGCAAACAAAAACATTGATTTTGGATGCAATTAATCACGAAAAAATGCGACTCGTTTGACAGCACTAATAAAAACATTTTTTAAATAAAGCTAAAATAAAATATACAAAAAAAAATATAATATTTGACATCACTACTATATAGTCAAGTCACCTCATTTTTTAAGATAACGTTTTGGCAAAAATTTTTAAACCATTAAATCTTCTCTCTTTCTTTCTTTCTTTCTTTCTTTCTTTCTTCTCTTCTCTCTCTCTCTCTTTTTTTTTTTTTACACAAGTGTACACAGTAAAAAAAAAATAGCAAGTAAATGAATCAATAATAACTGGAGAATGAATATACAATCAGTTTTTCTACTTCAAAATTTCATGTTTAGCTTAATGCGTTACTTGCAGTTTATTTGTAATTATTTGTAAAATTGACTATTAAAAATAATTTACTAGCTAAATAAATATCAATTTGACAATTTAAATGCTACAACCACACACACACAAAAAATAATGCAGGATTTTCACAAATAATTACAAAGAAACAGCAAGTAACATTGAATTAAAAGTGAAATTTTGAAGTAGGAAAACAGAAATGGTATTTCTTGTGATCAAATAATCTTTGTTTCATTTGTGACTTCAGTTCATTGAGTTCTTTAACAAACTTCTGCTTTAATTCCTTCACTATTCATCAGCAGTATCATGCAAAATTAAATGCCAGACTCATCTCTCCTGAGCATTTCTGATAACACTGAGGCCACGCTAATGCGTTATTCATGTCCGTAACACAGTTCTCAATTCTCATCACAATGGGATAAAGCAGTCATTACACGCATTTAGGAGGCTTCGTTTCTCAGCCGCCACCTGGATGGCTTTCCATCGAGCATAGCGTCCTTCGATTATTCACGCTGACACGCGACGACTTCATTAGCATTGAGATCTCTGAGGGGTTGAGAATGGAGAAGTGCTGTTACGCCCCGTGCCCAGGAATAACGGGTATAAACACTAAACAGGGCAGAATCAAACTGGGTTGTGGTGATGAAATCCCAAATGTTCAAACCACTCCGGTCGATAATCAAACGACTACACAGTGTTAGTCAAATAAGGTGATTAGGTTTATTTAAAAATAAACTACATCAAGTGAAAATAGAGAGCATCTCTTCGGGGTGTCCAAAGGCCAAAATAACAAACAAAACCAGTCTAGAAAGATAAAGGAGGAAGCATTAAATAACCTACTTGAGTTTAAAATAAAAATACATTTTACTTCCCTAACGAAAAACAAAACCCAAACGAACCAGTCAAAATAAATAGGTAGGACACCCCTATGCTCCACCTTCTTAAAACAAAATGTTTTAGAACAGATGGTCGTAATCAACAGTCTTCACAATTCACTTAAAGGGATAGTTCACTTTGAAATTAAAATGTGGTATCTATCAGCTTACCCCAAGGGCATCCAAGATGTAGTGTCTTTTTTTTCTTCAGTAGATCCAATTTTGATGTTTTTAGGTCAAACCGTTCTAGTCTGTCAGTCATATAATGGCAGGTATAGGTCACTGTCTCTATAAGAGGGAAAAAGAACATGCACAGAGAAATCCAAATTAAACAATTCCCCATCGTAACTACACATTGATGGCCTAAGACACGAAACGAGCGGTTTGTGTGAGAAAACGAACAGTATTTATATAGTTTTTTACCTCTTGTACACAACCATGTCCAAGTGATCTGAGTGCACACACACATCCGGTGTGTGACGTGTGTGTGCGCGCGCTCTGGCTTAGTCTGTGCAAGCCCCGCATATAAACAATATACTGTAAATACTGTTCGTTTTCTCTCACAAACCGCTCGTTTCGTGTCTTAGGCCATCAATGTGTAGTTACGATGGGGAATTGTTTAATTTGGATTTCTCTGTGCATGTTCTTTTTCCCTCTTATAGAGACAGTGACCTATACCTGCCATTATATGACTGACAGACTAGAACGGTTTGACCTAAAAATATCAAAATTGGATCTACTGAAGAAAAAAAGACACCTACATCTTGGATGCCCTTGGGGTAAGCTGATAGATACCAAATTTTAATTTCAAAGTGAACTATCCCTTTAAGTTCAACAAGTTTGATCATCGGCCCGGATGAGGGATCCAGGAGCTCTCAACCCAAACGGACCGAACCAACAATGAGCTCCTCATTGAATGCCGGCAGGTCCCGCCTCGTCTGAACCACCAATGACGAACATACACCCCATCATTGGACAACCTATCAGAGACCAGAAAGATCAAGAGGGAGGAGAAAAAAAAACACACTTACCAGTGATGTAAGTGTACTGGTAACCCTAACCCTAAACACACGACACAACACAGTAAATACCAAAGACATAACCCATAACACACTGCAAGCTCCCAATCGGCCGATCGCTCAGTTATTTAGCTTTCATCTCAAAGGAAGAGTCACTTTCACGATGAGGGTCTCCTCCGGGGTTCTGCTGGGTGTTGAAGGGCTTTGGCCAAACCCACACAAAGCTCTTGAGCTACAGAGGAGCTTTTTACAGACCACTGAGGTCAGACACGTTGAGACTGAATTAGGGCACTTTCACACTGGAGCTGTTGTAGCCGAGTCTGTGTTTGGCTGCTGTGAAAAGTGGCTTTCTGAGCTTGAGAAACTCTTAAAAATAAAGATGCTTCACGATGCCATAAAATAACCTTTTTGTCTAAATGGTTCCATTAAGAATCTTTAACATCTGAAGAACCTTTCTGTTTCACAAAAGCTTCTTTGTGGTGAAAGACGGTTCTTCAGATTATAAAAAGGTAAAAAAGAGATGTTCTTTGACTGAATGGTTCTTTGTGGAACCAAAAATGTTCTTCTATGGCATCGCTGTGAAGAACCTTTTAAGCACCTTTATTTTTTAAGAGTGTACAGGCAAAAATGTTTTTATTTTTTTATGCAATGGTCAATTTTGAGATTTTGAGCTATTTGGCATTTCATAACATTGCATAACATTCATGCCATTTTTTTCAGACTAGTGTAAAGACAACATCCAAAATACACTTTGAAGTGTTTGTTTTATTGCACTTGTGTCTGTAGGTTTCAATGACAATGCATAATTTTAAAGGTTTTTTTTCTCTCCACTTCAGCAGCACTTACCAAAATCCTATCTATATTCTGAAGGTTTTTATGGAGGTGTTTGTTTATATATTATTTGCTTTATTACATGGTGAAAATGTATTTGTTTTCCGTCTATTGACAGTATTTTCCAAGGGTGTAGGTTTGATTTTGGCATTGGTGGAGACATAACGGCAGACAACAGACATTCAATTGTTTGATCAAATTATTGCTAGGGACATTCAGTAGTGTCTGATATTGGTAGGATCATGTCTATTAAATTCTACACCCTTGAAAATCATAACAAGCGATGTCCGACTTTGGAAACAAACTATAGTTTTTACCCTATTCACTTGTAGTGTATTTCTTTAAACACTTATTATAGTATGAATGCAATTAAATAATATTAGATGCTTCTAGTATAATGTATTTGCCATTGCTACCATTTCCATGCATTGAAAGTGAATGGGAACGGATGCTGTGATACTTTACAGTAGATCTTATGACTCATGCACTATATTTACAGTCTTCTGGAATCATTTGATAACTTTTGTTTCAGAAAATCATGCATTACATGCTGAAAATCTTATCTTTTGCATCTCCAAAATGCTAAACAACTTTGGATTTATGATTTCAGGTGACTTGCAGTATAATGCAACAGAATATTGTTATGGATTTTTTTTTGTGCTGCTTTTTGAAACATCATCTGTCCTCATTTTCATTAAAGATTTTATTTATTATTATTATTATTACACGATTGACAGACTTGTTATGCAGCAAACTATTAATTATTTCTTTAGGTGGCAAAAAGGTTACTACATTACAAAATATAATATAGTGTACTTAGTAATATTTATAAACTATTACAGTTTTTATTCATATTTTAAATTAACTTATTTTTATATTTTAAATTTGCGTAATTTTTAGTAACTGTGTTTGTCATTTTTATTATTATTTTTTTTAAATGATTTATTTATTATTTCAACATTTTTATTTTCATTAGGAATCTTAGTACTCAAACTTATTTCAGTTAGTTGCCGAGGCAACTTTTCCATTTTTATTTAGTTAAGATGTTCATTTTAAAAATGTAATTTTTATATTTTATTTTAGCTTTATTTAAAAAATGTTTTTTATTAGTGCTTTCAAACGATTCGCAATTTTTTGCGATTAATCGCATACAAAATAAGTTTTTGTTTGCATAATATATATGTGTACTGTGTATATTTATCTATATATACAGTAAATACACACACATACAGTATATATTTTGAAAATATTTACATGTCTATATTCATATAATTTATATTATAAATAAATATATTTAATATATAAACATAGCATATTTTTCTGAAATATATACATGCATGTGTGTGTATTTATATATACAGAACATAATAAATACACCGTACACGTACTATGTAAACAAAAACTTTTATTTTGGATGCAATTAATCATTTGACAACACTAGTTTTTATTCTTTTTTTTTTTTTTTTTTTTTGTCTTAGTTATAAAACTGTTTCAAATTTGGCTTAATTACTCCCAACTTTGCTAATTTATGGGACGACAACAGTATTTAAATGACCCGCTGTTATCCGGCTTAAGTGTGTCAGCATCTTCTCAGCAGGAGAATTAGGCATAAATATGTATATTTCTCATTCGGGGTCGTGAATGTAAAGTGTGTTGGAGGACTGACGAGGGATGCACTTGGACTCAGTTAATCCCAAACATCACGTTCTGTCCTGCTGCATTGTTAGTGGAGCGTGTGGAGCTTCTGCAGCAAACGCCGGGTCACGAGGGGCTTCGCTTCGATTCCCATGTCGCTTCTCGAGGGACACAGATACGACAAAGCTCATGAACTTCACGTGTGGAACACGAGCTGCGAGTTCTGCCACTAATGAGAGCTTGAGTGGGCTGGATGTGCTGGAAACATCACAATCATGCCCCTGCACTGGCCCACAATATCATAAAGAGAATAAGAAATCAAATGAACCGTAGAAAAAGAAATGTAGTGGCTCACATGGGTCCCTCTCATTAACAGCAGCAGCTTACAGATGAACGCTGCATTGCATTCTATCACATGTGGGATGTTTCTCCTCTATGTCCGGAAATACTGCCACTCGTTTACCCAAAATAAAAGATGAAACTACATGGCAAACCTCCTGTTCAACTGCCAACAAATTGGTCCTGCTAACCAGGTTAGAGTAGATAAACTATGCAATGATTTCTGTTGAGTTTCTTGTATTGCAATGGTATTTTGTGCACTTTTTGTCTAAATAAATGCAGCATGCACTGCAAAAAAAGAGATTTTCTTACTTAGTGTTTTTGTGTTGTTTTCTAGTATAAATATTAGTGCTGTAAACGATTAATCGTGATTAATCACATCCAAAATAAAAGTTTTGTTTACATAATATATGTATGTGTGCTGTGTATATTTATGTATATATAAATACACACACATGTGCATGTATATATTTCAGATAAATTTTATTTTTATATATTAAATGTATTTATTATATAATAAAATTATATTAATATAAATATAGACGTAAATATTTTCAAAATATATACTGTATGTGTGTGTATCTTATATATACATGATAAATATACACAGAACATATATTATGCAAACAAAAACTTATATTATGGATGTGATTAATCATTTGACAGCACTAATTAATATCTAAACATTCTTGAATCAAGATGCATTTACTTGACAAGTAAAATGATTTAAGATATTAAGTCATTTTCTATAAAAAAAAAAAAAAAATTGTTAGTTTTTGCTTCAAACAAATAAAAATATCAGCCAATGCCTTAATTCAAAGGCTAAACAAAATTATTTTTTTTGCCCCACTGGCAGATATTTGTGCTTGTTTTAAGCAAAAACTAACAAAATATAGATTATTTTTTTTAATAGCAAACAAGACATAATATCTTAAGTCATTTTACTTGTACAGTAAATTAATCTTGATTCAATAATTTTCAGATATTTATAATAGAAAACAAGACAAAAATACTAAGTAAGAGAATCATTTTAACTCATGCATGAACGCAGCTTTCAGATATTGGATATTCAGATATTTTCAGGACATTGTTCCTCATTTATGCATCTAACAGGCACTTTTATTCAAATCGACTTGCATTGCATTCAAGATAAACGTATTTTATTAGTTAATGCATTCCTTGGGAATCGAACCCATGACCTTGGAGCTCAAGTGGCACTTTCTGTTGTTTAAGCTACGGAAATGCATAATGATTCTCAACAGAAAATAATAATATTTCCACTTAGATCCTGTAGACACACAATTGACTAAGAAACGAGTCTAATTCTGCAGATCTAGAAGCTTAAAGGCCTCAATACTTGACTGGTTATTCTACAGTGGACTGTTTGCTCATTTTACTTGTGTTTTTATGCATTGCTTATCGACCCTCTTTCCTCTGAAGTGTCTTTAGAGCTTCTCTAATGGATCATACACACAGTTCTTGAGTATCAAGGGACCAAGAGCTCTGAGGTTTACAGGCTTCTCTCTCTGCGGAGCTGCAAGACTCATCCAGACTCATGCTGCTTCTGTTCAAACACATGCAGAACAAGAAAGAAGAGGATGTTGCTGGGATGGAATATTGTCTTTGAAGCGGTGTACAGTAGATTATAGAGTTTTCACATTCATTTCCTCCATAGGCATTATTTAGAAATGTTCTTTAAAACTGTCACCCCCCATTTTTGAACATATACGTGAGAGTGCACTATCCAAACTTAAACTCTTATAATTCATGAATGCTTTGGAATACAGATATAAGTTTGGTCTCTTTTTTAAGAAGACAATCAGCAGATTACTGTAGAAATTTTACTGTAGAAAACTGTAAATTTTTTATATTTTATAGAAAATAAATATTTTACATAACAGGTTTTACTCTAAAATTGATATAAAATTAAAGCCTTATGTCTAAATAAGTTACGTTCCAAATTTGAAGTTGATATGAAAAAAATAAAGAGGTTTCTGTGAGATTTTATTTAGGGCGTTATACCACAAACAGCCACCGGGTGCATCCAAACTCCATTGAATTTTTTTGATGAATTTTTCTGTAACAAATGTCTAAATTTATCTGTCAATATTACTCCGATCACAAAAAGACCACCAAATATGGAATCCTGAGAGTCAGACCTTTCCAGTGATATGCATTTTGTCAAGATTATAACAAGTTTTGATTCTAAAAGACCGTAATACATTGTGTAATATGACACTTGACACCACCCACTAAGGGGGAGGAGACCGCCAAAATATTTTAAAATACCATTTCCATGGTAACGCAATATCCGATTTCAAAATGGTTTTCACAGGATGAATTTTGAGGTTTTAAGCTTTCAAATGATATATAATTTATGATGATTACTAAAATACTTGATAGGGAAAAAAGACAACGAAAAAAAGCGCGCCAAGCGTCCCACAGTTAAGGGGGTAATACACAGATCTGATGCTGGAAACAAACCCAGCAGCTCTGAGATGAATCACACGACTTGACGTGAAACAAAAAGTATTGGACGAGATTGTATGCTTGGTGTTTTATAAATGTAATGAATATGTTTGACAGTATAAACCTGCACGTCATTGTTTATTATTATAACATATTATGTATATGTTCACACTGCAAAAAAAATGAAAGGTCTTGTTTTTCAGTATAAATATCAAACATTCTTTAATCAAGATGCATTTATTTATTTCAATATACTTCATGCAACCTTTATCAATGTTGGCCTTTTTAATGAAATCTGCTCTTTTTTGTGAGTTTTGCTTTAGAATATGAACTATACTGCAACAAAGTGAAAATAAATAAATAAATGACAAATAATAATTAAAAAAACAAAAAAATTCTACACTTCAAAGATAATTTAAATAATAAATAAGTGAATATAATAAATAATAAATATTTGTTTTCTGTCTTGTTAATATTGTAGCTTTAATTTGTCTGTAAAACATGTTTTTGGTCTGCTGATATTTCAATGTCATTAAACAAAGATTATTATCAGGACAAACTTAGAATTACTTTTCATTTTTTTTTTGCAAGTACATTAAAAAGATATTTTAGAGTTTTTTTTTATAATTAATAGAAATTTTTTTTTTGATTAGTTGATTATTTTTTTGGAGTTGAATGCATTGGTCTCTTTATAAGTTGAATATTATAAAATATATAATATTTGATATCTTAGATCATTAATATAATATCTTAATATTAAGTCTTTTTTTTTTTTTTTTTATTAAAATTAAACAAGTTTCTGCTTAAAACAAGACAAAATATCTGCCAATGGGGTTATAAAAATAATATTTTGAATTTATTTTTGAGTTTATTTTTCTGACCCTACCTGCATATTTTGTCTTAAGCAAAAACTCATTTAATTTTGATGCATTTTTCAGAAAAAAAATCTTCAGTCATTTTGCATCTCAAGTAAATGAGTCTTGATTTAAGAATGTTTAGATATAAGTTCTGGGAAAACAAGACAGTAACACTGAGCATGAAAATCATGTTTACATGTAAATGCATGCGTTCAGACTTAAACAAACATATTTATGTTGTATCGAGGGATGATTTGATTGCACTTTTTGCTGTTTCCATGGTAACAGTAACTTCATAAGCATTGAGGGAAGTTTAGTTCTTCAGTGGAATTTGGCAATTAAACCGCTTTTTAAGCTCGACTTGCGTCCTTACAGAAGCGTGTATATATTTCACATATATATATATATATCACCCTCCGAGCTCACGCTTGGGCTGTCTTGAAAGGTTTATATGTTATTAAAAATCAGAATGGGATTTTTACTTGAAGAACCTGCTGCTGCGCTCTGGTAAATTACAATGACCTCATAATAAGTGCTCTGAGAATCATTTCAAGATATAGATTTAGTGCATATAAATCATAATCAGTCTGCATTCATTTCAGGACACTTCAGACAAGCCTTATCAAAGCTGGCCTTTTTTAATGAAACCTGTGCTTTTCAGATTAATGAATTCTGTTCTTTTCCGTTAGTTTTGCAAACTGAACATGAACTACACCGCAAAAATAAATGAACTAATGATCAAACGAACAAACTGTTTTTTAAAGCAGTTAACACTGAAACATATGAATATTAAAATGTATTAAACACACATTAAAACATGTTTTTGATCTGCACAATTTTTAATGTCACGAGACAAAGATGAAGGATTTATTTTGATATATATATATATTCACACTCACATCACACTAACACATGTATATGTATATATAACACACATATATATAACACATATACACACACACACACCACACACACACACACACATATATGTATATGTATATATATATATATATACACACACACACACACACACACACACACACATATATATACACACACACAATATATGTATATACACACACACACACACACACGTATATGTATATATACACACACACACACACACACACACACACAATATATATATATACACACACACACACACACACACATATATGTATATATACACACACACACACATATATATACACACACACATATGTGTATATATACACACACACACACACACACACGTATATGTATATATCACACACACACACACACACACACACACACAAACACATATGTATATGTATATATACACAACTACAACATCAACATATATATATATACACAAACACATATATATATTTTATATATATATGAACATATACAACAACAATTATATTATATTAAATTATATAATTATGTAAAATTGATTTATTATGTTTTGCTTTTATTTTAGATATTTATATCTACATTTAATATATGAATTCTATTTATATAAAATATATTTAATATATACATACTTTTAGGCCTTGGTCAAATGTTATAAAATGTTTGTTTGTAAAATATTTTTAATGTTTTTTAAAATATTAAAAATATGAAATATTTATTATATTACTATAGATATGGCAAAACATTTAATTAAATTCAAATTCAAGAAAAAAAATTCTGTCTTGCTTTCCTGTAAAACAAGATAAATTTATAATAACTGCATTTAACACACACACATTTTTTGCATACTTTATGCAAAAAAGGCAATTTAAAAAATGAATTCAATTGAAGATATGTTCTGAAAACAAGTCTTAGTTTTCGGCGGTGTACTGGAGGTCAGGTACGTTGTTGTTTATGTCTTTCAGACTTGTGCTGTATGTCCTCAGGGGACGGGGCCGTTTGTCAAGGACTCGGCTTTGACTTTGCTTTCTCTTTCTATGTACACAGCAGCTTTTCACAAACTGAGCATGAAAGACAAGCAAAAAACCAAGCATCAGAGTCACTGCTGGACTTGAGAAGAGACTTTGCTTTGGTGTTCTTCATATTTACTGACGCTCATAATTGAAGCCGTTACTCAAAGGCTCGGTTCCAGAACAAACACAGTGTTTTCAGTGCATGCAAATGCAAAGAGTGCATCGTGAAAGCATGATGGATGAAGTGAGAGAAGCCTTGAGTTATAAATATGCTATGCTAATTTGTTCAATGCAGAAAAGTATTGATTAAAAATATATTCAGTGTAATTGAATATTGATTTTGCCCATGTACTTTCATGCTTATGTAACAACTAAATCAATGCTGAGTCGATGTTCTCGTCACGTGAGGAGCGTTATTTGTATGCAGTTCTGTGTAATATGTAATCAATTATGTAATCAGTTTCCAAAAATTAAGTACTTTTAATTAAATTACACTAAAAAAAATCCACCTACTTCAACTTAAAAACCTCAGTTCAGTTGCTGTCTTAAGTATAATCAATTTAACTATAAACTGACTTAAAAAATTGACTTGCATTTTATATAACTTAAAGTTAAAATTGGTTAAATTAATTTGAGTTAAAGTAATGGAAAACATACAGTGTGTTGACTGTGTAATTTTTACAGTGCATTTTTAAAATGCTCAATCACACTGAAAAAAATTATACATTTTTTTTTTTACGGTAAGTGGTTGCAAACAATTTATTTTAGCTACATTTAAATAATATTTTTTTTTTTTGAAAGTTAGTCAACTAAATTTGTTTATTTAAATGGAGCTAAAATAAATTGATTTCAATCACTTACCTTAAAATTTTTAGTAAATTCAATGAATAATTTTTTTTCAGTGCAGATTACTTTTTTGTTGATTACATTTCTACACAATTGCAATGAATTATTCATAAGTTTTTTTTTTCATTTCATTTTACATGTAATTATTTGCTTTTCATCAACAAACCACCTGCAGTTCCTTCACAAAACTTTTATATTTTAAAACGCTTGTAATCAGATTAGTTACTTTTTATTGATTACATGATTACATAACAATGTAATCACAATGGCAGTAAATTATTTATAAGAATTTAATTTAATTTAATGAACTTTTTTTCTGCCTGTAGTTCCTTCATGAAGCCCAATTTAAAAAAACATTTTTTTTTTTTAGGTTTTCTGTTTTTAATTTAATTTAATTTGTATGTTTCATTTTATTTGTATGTGTTTATACAGTATATATATATATATATATATATTTACACTGTTGCAATAGGAGGTTTAAGACCAGCAAACCAGTTCAACTGGTTCAAGATGTGTTTTTATGATGTAAAATCAGCTTTAGAGGAATAGTTTGCCCTCTAAACTCTCTCTGTTGTTGTTCTGAGTCACAGAATGTGTGTTTTCTGAACTGTTCTGTCTGTCTCTGATGTGTGTTCTGGCATCATCTCACCCGTGACCCGTCTGTAACCTCTCGACTGATGCTGCTCTGTCGGTTTTCCCGTCTGTGTGTGTTTGAGCGCCGATCATGTTGGCTTAATTCAGAGCGGCTGTGAGACACAAAGGGCAAATGTGGGCCGAGCTCTGGAGATGAGTTGCCATGTTTGTTCTCAGTCACAGCACAGTTTATCTGCTGACGTGTTTGAGGGGAAGCGTTTGACCCGACGGCTGCTGGTTTTAATGCTCGCTCTCTGACCCCGACACGACCGGAGACGACGGTAATCATTAGGGTTTGAGATGCAGATCAAGTTCAAAATCAGCTGTTTAATTGCTGCTCACCCTGAAAAAAAATTACATTAGTTTGTGCAATTTATAGATATAAAATATGACATGCTTTTTTATCTTGCAACATGACCGACCATTTCAGAAAGCATTATTTTAAAAAGAAATCAGGGTCATATTTCATCCATATGTATTTAGGAATAAGAAATAATATTTTACATAAAGAAAATATTATTCCTTATTTGTTTGTTTATTTGGTGAAAAATATATTGTAAAATATTATCCATAATATTATTCCATATGGAATATTATTTATTTATTTTATATATTTTATGTACAATATTTATCGGTAATATTTTGCATTATATTTGACAAAATATTGACATAATATTTTACAAAATTTAATGGAAAATATTTTCCATAAAGAAAACTTGACCATTACCTTTGCCATTATTTATTGCATTTTTGACTTTTAAATAAATAATTTTGTTTTTTAAGTAAATAATTTGGTCAATGCAGTATTTTTCGTACTGCATAATTTCTTGATTGAAAATTATGGTATTCTATTACAATAATACCGTAAAATGCAGTATTACAGTAAAGAGAATCTAAAAACATCACCATTCAGAAAAACAACAAAAATGCACAAAATATTAAAATGCATTACAATAATCACAATTAACATTAGTAATAAAATTTAATAATAATTGTATTTTTTATTATTTATTATATGATATATTTAAATAATAAAAAATAAATTTTCTATATGCATAACATTTTCATTTTTCCCCCTTTTAATATTGGGGTGAAATATCGCCTGAAAATGTTTTTATTCAGTGCTTCGTGTGATTATTAAGAGAATAACCCATTTATTTGTAGCTTGGTGACAGACTGAAGAGAATCAGACAAAACCTGGATCTGTTTCTGTCTATCAATGAGATGATCCAGGTTTTAACGTAAATGCTTCAATTTCGGTTTAATCCTGTTTCCCGTTTAAATGTGTTGGCTGATGTTTGAAATATAATCTCAAAAATATAGTAGAAATGAGATCAGTGAGTTGTATGAGGCTGCTGATATTATCCCACACTCATTGTTTGCAGGAAAATGTGCTTGTTGCTCCATAAAAGCAAATTAAAAGCCACTTAAGTCCCTGTATTAGATAATTCACCATGACAGAGCCCCCCCCCCCAGACACACACACACACACACACACACACACAAACAAACACACAAACACACACAAACACACACACAAACACACACACACACACACACACACAAACACACACACACACACACACACACAACACACACAAACGCACACAACACACACAAGCACACACACACACAAACACACACACAAACACACACACACACAAACACACACACACACACAAACGGCTCTGAATCTGCTCTTGTGTGGGTCTTTAGCAATTATAATTTTAAAGATTAGTTAGTTATGTTTGCTTGACAGAGATATCATACTGTTAGAATTCATTGTAGTGTGTGGGATTTCTTTATTTATCTATTGATTGATTGATTGATTGATGTTTTTTAAATTGATTTTATTTTTAATTATTAATTTAATGTTTAATTTATTTTTATTAAAGTTTATTTAGGTTTTATTTATATTTATTTTTACATTATATTTATATTTTATTTATATTTATATTTAATTTTACATTTTTGTTTTTGTATTGCATTTATTTTTATATATACTTTATTGATATTTTTTTTCATTGTATTTTTTTTATGTATTTATTTATTTATTTATAATTAGTTAATCACTATTTCGTGTTTATTTATATTTAACAGTTTTTATTATTTATATTTAGTTTAATATTATATTAATATTTATTATATTTCTATATTCTAGACCTCAGGCACGGCTCTGATCAGCCAGTGTTTTGTCTTAAACCTTCCTAGTTGTAATAGTCATTATCACTCTGATCTGGTGAACAGTAAGTTTAGATAAACTGATTGATTTTACAGCACTCATGTGTTTTACAGCACGTTTCAAATGCTGTGGAAAGAGCATCATACTCCACACAGTTAGCATGAGATGTATTGATTGTGTTTCTGAAGGGATTACGGTGCAGAGGATTCTGTATAATTCAACAGCGCTGGGATCAGTGAGTTTGGATGTTGCTCCTATAGGAGTGATCACATGTTTTATTTATTGTTTGAAAGAGATTGTGGAACAGCAGGAAAGTACACATTGTGGGATCGAATGAGAATATAAAGTAGTCCTGACTGATTGCATGAGGCGAGTCAGAACTGCTGGAAAATATCAGGTATTGTATTGTTTTAAGAACATCATGGTGAAATCGCAGGATTTATTGAATTATTAATGGTGTTTGCTAATGCAACCATCACTATTACTGTTGATTTAAAACCTCTAGCAGAATAAGAATTAGGGTTGAATGTGTGCATCGTCTTGCAGCGTTTGTTATCTAGTTATAAATGATTGATTATCTACCTTATTTTTAAGGTAAGAGATGCGCGGTCATTTGTAATTTGAATATGTGATGTCTCCGATTTCATTCACTTCCAGTTATTTCAGATGTAGAAACCTGCTAAATGTGCTATGGAAGCTCATTTCTGCCATGGAATAAAACACACACAAATAATTGCGAGTCGTGTACGCTATTCTCTGTCATCAGTAACGCATGGATACGTATTGTACATTTATTTAGTTCAAGATTGATTTGTCACATACACGATTATACAGAGAGTATTAACCAGCAGTGAATGTGAGTCAGGTCCGCTCCATGGACAGTGCAATATTATAGAAAAAAACAACACAAAGAAGTATACATAAAATGAAATGAATAATAAAAAAAGATATAAAGAACAAAATATAAAAATGTGCATGATAGTATACTGTAGACTTAAATATTAAGATAGGCATGACTGTACAAGAGAGGAATGTGCAAATAGGTTGTACATGGCTGACATGTAGCAGCAATCTCAAAAAATAAGATACCAAACCAGAAATGACACTTGTGCAAGTAATGTCAGTATGAAGTAGATAATGAGTGTGAGTATCTTACTGATTGTGAGTGATTAATAAGTGAAGTCATGATGATGTTAAGAGGCTGAGTTTGAGTTCAGGAGCCTGATGGCCTGGGGGAAGAAACTCCTCCTGAGTCTCTCAGTTTTTGCCATCAGGCAGCGGAAGCGCTTACCAGATGGCAGCAGAGTGAATAGACAGTTTCCAGGGTGATTTGAGTCCTTGGTGATTTTGACAGCTCTGCTTCTGCAGCGTTTGAGGTAGATGTCCTGCAGAGAGGGGAGAGCAGACCCAGAGATGCGCTCAGCTAAGTGCACAACTCTCTGCAGGGCCTTGCAGTCTTGACTGGAGCTGTTTCCATACCACACTGAGATGAGTCAATACACTTTCTATGGTCCCTGAATAGAAAGTTTTCAGGATTGTTGGTGAGACCCTGAATTTCCTCAGCTGTCTCAGATGGTACAGTCTTTGCCTGGCTTTCTTAACCTGTGTTTGAATGTGTGCAGTCCAAGTCAGGTCCTCGGAGATGTTTACACCGAGGTACTTGAAGCTGCTTACTCTCTCCTCTATTTACGCTTTGATTTGAACGGAAACAGCGTATCCATGTGTTACTGATGACAGAGAATAGCATACACACTCTCCAAAATGGTGCTACGCTGACACAAAGAGACAGAGAGGATACGAATTGTTGAATAAATGTCATTATTTTAATTTTCTTTGTTTACAAAAAGTATTCTCGTCGCTTCATAAAATTCAGATTGAACCACTGATGGCAGATGGACTATTTTGATTATGTTTTTTATACTTTTCTGGACCTTGACAGTGAGAATTACTTGGCAGTCAATGGGACAGTCACAAGTCTCCCGGTTTTCATCCAAAATATCTTAAATTGTGTTCCGAGGACGAACAAAGCTTTTATGGGTTTGGAACGACATGAGGGTAAGTGATTAATGACAACATTTCATTTTGGGGTGGAGTAACCCTTTAATTCAATGCTAACTGAGACAGAGCGTCAGGATGATGATGATGATGATGGTCTGCTGTGCTCCTGGAGTCCATGACTATTGACAAGAGCAGCTTCTAGACCATAGCGTGTGTTGATATAAACACTAATAATGTTAGGGTGCTTAATAACAGTCATTTCAACATTTCTACTTGAAGTCTGTGTATATAATGCATTATAAAGGTGTTCATAAAACCATGCATGATACGCAGAAGGCTATATTGTCAGAAACCAGTTCACATTCAAATTGCAACCAATTCACATTTAATTTATTACTTGCTGTCTTTGCAATCATTTGTGAGAATTAGGTTTACTAGCAATTTCTGAGTGATGATTGTTTCAAAGTAAATACTATATATATTTTTTTTTCAGTGTAATATTTACCATTTCATACCTTTAAAAAATGTTATGCATTAAAAACATGCAAAATTGTGTTTTAATGCATTTTACTTTAAGGTACAATCATTAATTGTGCAATAGTGTAATGTACTCTGGTTATAAATCATTATTAAATATGCACAATATGATTAAAAATATTAATTAACTCTACTCACAATGCCTTTGGCCCATTTTGACCCACATACCTAAAGTTACACACCAAAAAAAGCATCGTTTTTGGTAATTGTATGCATTAAGACCCTCAAAATAAACATTATGTATGTATTTATTTATTCTCCCCTCCCATTTTTTTTTACAATCATTTTTTAAGAGATACTGTATGACAATTCAAAAAATCTAAAAACTCTAAATGTTTTTTACACATTTAATTTTTGGGTCTTTGTATGTATGGAGTACCATTAGGTGTCAATTTTCTTTTTGTAAAATTATCTATATTTGTCAAAAAAAAAAAACTTTTGTCAAATATATTTAACCTTTTCCCCATATCCCACACAATTTTGGACTGAATTTCATTGATACACATATGTGTCCCAGGAGCACAAAAGCAGTCATAAGTAACACAGGTATATTTGTAGCAATAGCCAACAATACATTGTATGGGTCAAAATTATTGATTTTTCTTTTATGCCAAAAATCATTAGGATATTAAGTAAAAATCATATTCCATGAAGATATTTTGTAAATTTCCTACCATAAATTTATCAAAACTTAATTTTTGATTAGTGATATGCATTGCTAAGAACTTCATTTGAACAACTTTAAAGATGATTTTCTCAATATTTAGATTTTTTTGCACCCTCAGATTCCAGATTTACAAATAGTTGCATCTCAGACAAATATTGTCCTATCATAACAAACCATACATCAATGGAAAGATTATTTATCAGCTTTCAGGTCATGTATAAACCTCAATTTCAAAAAAACTGAAAAACTGATCACTTTTTTCATCTGAAAGTGAAAGTTTTTGAAAGTAAAATGGATTTATTTTGTTTGAAAACTTAAGTTGTTTTGATATAAACAAATATGTGAGGTTTATAGATTTAGAGCAATCGTGAGTTACAAATTCAAAGGAATTTAATAAAATGACATTAATTACAATGGGCTTAATACTCATAATTATTCTCAGATTATTATGTTCTTATAAATTTAATACAATGATATATTCAAATAAAATGTCTCATCAATAATGATTTTTTTAATATATAATTTTATAATTTTTTTTGCAGTAAAATGTTCAGAAGGACTTATTATTTTTGTTGTAACCCAAGATGCAAAAATTTGCTACTGAAGAGCGAAACTCCAAATCAGAGTCGCTACCTTGAGAGGCAACAAACATTGTGTAGTTCACTAAACATTCAGTAACCTTCACTAGTTTCACTCTGTCCGCGAGGAATATTAGTGTTTTCAACAGGGAGCAACAAGCTGAACATAAGGTGTGTGTGTGTTGTGTGTGTGTGTGTGTGTGTGTGTGTGTGTGTGTGTGTGTGTGTGTGTGTGTGTGTGTGTGTGTGTGTGTGTGTGTGTGTGTTGTGTGTGTGTGTGTGTGTGTGTGTGTGTGTGTGTGTGTGTGTGTGTGTGTGTGTGTGTGTGTGTGTGTGTGTGTGTGTGTGTGTGTGTGTGTGTGTGTGTGTGTGTGTGTGTGTGTGTGTGTGTGTGAGGCCGTTAGCATATAGATGTGATTATCCGCCGGCTGTGGAAAATGGACTTCAAACGTCTCCCTGCTCACCTCAGGAGTCTCTTAGACATCGCTATCCTTGGAAAATCAAATTATAGAGCCATTAATTTGTCAAGGTAATCCGGGCTGTCAGGCGCTCTGGAGAATCAATCTCACAGGACTGCGTTCATCAAGTGCGTGATGCTAGTAGAAGTGAAGCATTATCTAATTAGCATGAGCGGCGGATTTACATGTGAATGTTAATAATCACCAGCCTTACTAAAGTCCAAGAGTAAACACAAAGCTCTGTTCTGTACTAACATACTTGCACTGAATCTATATTTATGCTAAAATGAGCAGTTTGTGCTCTAAATCCACTGGAGGTCATGTGTTAGCAAGGGCGTAGAATTTAGTAGAGCCGCTATGTTCTTATATCCAACAATCAGTGTTGGGCTCGTTACTCAAAGAATGTAATATATTACTCATTACTAGTTACTCCTTTCAAAAGTAATATT
This sequence comes from Aspiorhynchus laticeps, assembly GCA_023376895.1. Lineage (NCBI taxonomy): Eukaryota > Metazoa > Chordata > Actinopteri > Cypriniformes > Cyprinidae > Aspiorhynchus > Aspiorhynchus laticeps. The sequence goes on from CM041802.1 coordinate 43,526,181, forward strand.
GTTACTTTACTTGTTACTTTCTGGCAACAGTAATTAGTTACATTGTTTCTTCACGCCACACAGAAGTTGTAACTGTGTATCTTCCACATAAATGTTACTAATAACATATTTCTGCCTCATCATTTGACCAAAATCCACATTATTAGTTATTACAAACACTCAATAGTGATTAACAGTGACATTCAAGCAGAAGTGTTGTATTAATCTCATTAACTGTCATGTGTAGCTTGAAGTAATTTTTCTGTTACCCATATATATGATTATATTTCGTTATGCATTTGATCAAATCACATAAGTTTGTAAGAAAGTGTTTAATTTTTCAAAAATATTTTTAATTATAGTAATATAGTGTATCTTATGCTGATCAGAGGGATGTAATGCCAGAGTAAAGTAACACACAACAGTGTTCAGATCATCTTTTTTCCTGACAAAATCAATATAATGCAATATTTCTATCTGCTGAATGTAAGCTTTTCCATATTCCAAGCTCGTCTGCTGCACCTCATCACATGCATGAGTCGTGAAAATTATGAACATAAATCTATGAATTATTTGATTGTTGGATTATAAATCAGCGGGTCGAGGCATCAAAAGTTGTTTTATGGATGGTAACTGTAATATTATTACTGAAATCTTATTAGTAATTAGTTACACTACTAGTTACTGCAAAAAGTAATATTATTACAGTAACTAAATTACTAGTAATTAGTTACTGCCCAACACTGCCAACAATATGATCAAACAATTAAATATGTGTTTGTAACCGCTGTTATTGTCATTTCTGCCATATCTGAAATAGGTCATATTCCACTGATTATTACATGAGAAGTTAACATGTTAGAAAACTGCACGCTTTCAGAGACTCATATTTAATACATGTGTGGAGCAAGAACATATAAGAACCAAAGTCATATCGATTAATATACAATTATAAGCTGTAAAATATACAAACATGTCATGCTCTAAAAATGAAGCATTGGCATTATTTTTGATGGTGAGTTTCTGACAGTTTTTATTTGTTTGTTTGTTTTAATTATTCTTAGTGCTTTCAAACATTAATGTGATTAATCGCATCTAAATAAAAGTTTTTGTTTACATAATATATTTGTGTATACCGTGTACAGTAATTATGTATATATAAATACAAACACATGTATATATTTAAGAAAAAATATTATGTTATAAGTTTATATTAATATATTGTATATCTAATATAAAATGTAATATTATAAATATATAAATGTATATAATTAAATATTTCAAATATATACTGTATTTATATATATATATATATATATATATATATATATATATATAATATATATTATATATATATATTATATATATATATATATATATATATATATATATATATATATATATATATATTAGTATGTAAACAAAAACTTTTTGATAGCACTAATTATTGTAAATTTAATAGGATTTTTTTCACCCAAAATTCATCAAAATTGAAATCCCACAATGCAATCTGCTTGCCTTGACTTTCAATGTGAAGAATGGCATCTATTACTATTTTCTTGACTGCCAAAATGACATTTTTACACCAAATTGGATTCAAAATGCAAAGTAGTCCTATTTATTTCAGAAATAATAGAATTTAGAATTAATAACATAATAAGGTCATATGACATATCATAGGATGCTATGTGCAGCTTCAAATACTATTATGAAAGTAAGCAGTGTGTAGTATAGTGCAGTATGTGGTACTCTGGTGCATCTCAATTCTCCATATGTAGAGCGTTAAATTAAACGCAGTTAGCCAAATGTTAAATAATTCTCATTTTGTCTCGTCTGAGCTAATGTTCTGCTCTGAAACAGACATAAACATTACTGCTGTTAGAAATGCTGCTCATATGGAGGTAAAAGCAATATCGTGGTGTGTTACTGCCACAGGCTGCTCGTTTGCGTGATGTAAATGAACATTCGTAACCATTATGAGGAGTAATTAAAGCAGAATGAAATCACACTGTGTTTGTTTCAGAATAAATCCAGCTTTCAGACAATTCACGTGGAATTGAGTCTCGGCTATAAAGACACAAATCTCACCAAAATGTGCTTAATTGCCATTAAAATGTCTTAAAGCGAAAAATATGAGCAGTCCCAAAATAGGCTTGATTTTATAACACTTTTTCTTCTTTTGATTGTGGAGTGAGATATAACCTGGACATGTTTTGACAGATTCATGTGAATAAGTGTCAGACGCTGTTCTTGGTTGCTTTCCCGCTAATGAGCAGGTAAAAGCTTAATTAGCCGTTGATAATGACATGGTATATTGGTTTATTTTTGAAGGTTTTTAAGGTGCTGTGGGTGTCTTTCACCATCTGTCAAGCTCTCCTCCAATCACACACGAGCCGTTGTGATGGAGAAAGCAGCAGTCGATGGCATTGCCTTACTGATCTGTGTTTTATTGTATCTTTGAAATGATGCAGAATCATTTAAGATCAATAACATGTATGTTTTCTTCAAGTTCCGTGGGAAGATCCTGCTTATGTGTCCACAATAATTAAGCAAATAGATGGATGCATGTTTTTTGTTCACTTCCCAACAAACACAGGAAACTTTTTAGTGCAACCAAAGTTAAGTTCTACGCTATTAAAGTGTTTATAAATATTTTGAATTAACTTTTGTCTATTTTCAGTTTTCATTTTAAGTTTAATTACGTGTCATGCTTTTTGTATTTTTTTTTTTAATAGTTCTATTTAACTTTGTGTTTTAATAATATTCTAATATTTCTGATTTCCATTTTCTTGTGTAATTATATTTCAGCTTTTAAAATAATTTTAACAACAACTTTTAAAATGTTAGTTTTAGTTAACAATAACAACACAAGTACAACAAAAAAGATGTAATTTAGATGCATAATATCTGTCAAGTTTTAGTAATTTTAGTACTTCAACTTTCTCATTTCAGGTATTTGCTAAGGCATAATTTCTATTTTTCCCCAAGATTAAGTTTTTCACCTATTAACCCTCTGGAATTGTTCATTTGGGAGTCACACTTGTGTTGTTCGCGGTCAAAACTGACCGGAGACCATAATCGTGTAATAATTTTATTTTTGTGAAATAAATATATTTCATTTCAATGTTTTTCTTTAATATTTTGCATTTTGAGTGTATTTCATGTTACTAATTAATATTCATATCTAAGTTATGAAAAAAGCAAAAAAATATATATTTAATTTTATATTTAATTTAGCTTTTTCAAATCAAGTCCACGATTTGCTTTCACCGAATTTCATATCATTCCAATGAAGTAGTGATTTTTAAAATTTGCAAACAACAACAGAGGGTTAATATATTCATTTTATTTTATTTTTTATATTTTGAAGTATATATTTTATAATATATAATATTTTTATTATATTTTATTATATTTATTTTATATAGTTTTATATAGTTTTTATAGTTTAGTTTTCGTTAACAATAACAACACTGAGTTCAACAACAAAAAGATAGTTTGTGCATAATTTGATGCTTCATTTGTTAATTTATTACTTTATTAATTATTTATTACTTAAACCTAATTTATGTATTAGTTGTTTCCACAACAACACATCTAATTTTAAGTTCAAGTGTCATGAATAGTGAAGTTGCAGTAGTGAAGCTTAAGTAAAATGGTATAAGGGTGTAGCACTTTAATTTAATGCAATTTTGTATCAGCCTGAAGTTATGTGCTGGTGCTCTCTCTCTCTCTCTCTCTCTCTCTCTCTTGTGTGTGTGAGTGGTGTGTGTGTGTGTGTGTGTGTGTGCGCACACTCATCTCTCAGTAAGTGTAGTGTAAGGGTGTGATGGCCTCTCCGTTTATCAGCTCCATCATCGATCGGTTAAGCATGCTTTGGCCTCTATTGGCATCTCATCAGACGCAGGGGAAACGCAGCGCGTCCCTGGAGCATCAGAGACTGACAGCCAATTGGCTGCGAGGACCGCTGTCATTACATGCCCCATCCATCCAGCGTCCAATCAGATATCCCCAGCCTTAATTAGCCGTTGGTTCAGGTCCGCTAGACCTGCTGTTGATGGAACCGTGAAGTTACGCATGAGCACTGAAGCAGAAAGCTGTGTTAGACACAAGGATTAATATTTCTACACTAGTAACAGTGTCTCTTTAGTGTGATTGTGTTTCAGGTTAGTCCTGCATCAGTACTGATCATATTTGAAGCTACTACTAAACTGTTACTCGTCCTGTGGCATTTGTTCTTCAGACACTTTTTGACTTGTAGTTGCCAAAAACATCCTGACAATTCCCTGGCAACCACCCAAAACACCTTAGAACACCTTAGCAACACCCTGGCAACCGTCTACCACACCTTAGTAATGCCCTTGCAATCATCTTTAGAACTGTAACAATGGCGGCCCTGCAGAATATCTTGGAAACATGCTGGCAACCATCTAGAATACCTTGGCAACCACTTAGAGCACTATAGAAACACCCTAGCAACGACCCAGAATATTTTAGCGACACCCTGGCAACCACTCATAACAACCAAGTATTATAGCATTATAGAGTATAGAGTTTTATGTCGTCAGACAACCTTTATTTTTTTCAATTTTTTTTTACCAGAACACTTCAGCAATACCCTGAAAACCACTGAGAACACCTTAGCAATGTCCTGGCAACCACCCAAAAGCACCTTAGCAACGCCCTGGCAACACCTCACAACACCCTAGCCTTATAGCAGTGAGTTTTGTGTGGTCAATCACCCTTTGTTTCTTCTAAACAGCACCAGAACACTTCAGAAATGCTTGGCAACCACTGTGAACACTTTAGCAATGCCTTAGCAACCACTAATAACACCTTTGCAATGCCCTGGCAACCACTCCCACAATAGCATTATGACAGTTACTTTTGTGTGGTCCAGGAGTTTTACTTTCTTCCTAAAATCACCATAACACTCCAGCAATGCTTGGAAACCACTGTGAACACCTTAGCAATGCCCTGGCAACCACCCACAACACCTTAGCAACACCCTGGCAACCACTCATGACACCCTAGCATTATGACAGTGAGTTTTGTGTGGTCAGAGACCCTTCATTTCTTCCAAAAAATCACCAGAGCAGTTCAGTAACACCCTGGCAAGAACTCGGAACACCTTAGCAATACCCCGGCAACCACCCACAACACCTTAGCAACACCCTGGCAAACACCCACAACACCTTAGCAATGCCCTGGCAACCACTCATAACACCCAAGCCTTATAGCAGTGAGTTTTGTGTGGTCTGGCATTCTTGGTTTCTTCCAAAAATCACCAAAACATTTCAGCAATGCCCTGGCAACCACTTATTATACCTTAGCAACGCCCTGGCAACCACACAAAACACCTTAGCAACACCCTGGCAACCACCCACAACACCTTAGCAACACGCTGGCATAATGACGATTAGTTTTGTGTGGGCAAATACCTCTTGTTTCTTTCAAGTATATAAAAATCTAGTCAGTTCAGATAATCTTTTATAGATTATGCAGATGTTTGTCATGACATATATATTATAATAGTTATAATCAGTAATCCTAATCAACACTGATGTATGTTGTGTGAGTAAACAGTCCGTTTGGGTTCAAAGGAAACCTTCAGAAGTCTGAATACACTGTTTGTTGTCTGGTTCTGGAGCTCTTCTCGATTCTCACTGAAATGCAGCTTGAAAGCGTGTTTGGTTATTGTGAGCGTGAGCTCGTGAAATCAATCCAGCAGACTGAAGGGAAATGACACTGTAATGAAGGATTTCCATGTCTGCTCGGCGCTAGAAACGGATGAACGGAGAACAGCAAAACGGTGTCACAAGAAGAATGGGATAAACCGTGTCTCCCTCCTTCACGGCTAAAAATAGATCTTAAAGGCGAAGGAAGCAGCTCTTTGGATGTTCAGATGCTTTGTGGTCTCCATGTTTAATATTTCAGATCAGTAATCCTACAGTATGTGTGTGAACTAGTAATAATGATGCTTGTCTGTTATTATTAATGCCTGAAATCTTCAGATTCATACGCTTGAGCCCATGGAGGTTACTGAAGATGAGTAAAGAGAGCGTGTGCTAGTGATATTCCAGTGATGGTTAATTGGTCAGGATCGAGGTGAAGCTGGCTGGAATGATGAAGAGGGATTTCTTGTCAATGTTCGTCTCGTTGGGAACATCTTTCTTGTCGATCGGAGGCCCGGCTGACTCAGGCTCAGACGTCTCTACAGGCGTATTGATTTTTAACATCAAAATCAGGAGCTTCTGAAAGTTTCATGGCTTGAGCTGCAAATATAACTTGTGTTGTGTGGAAGAAGAACTTCAATGATCAGTAGCTTTCTTCAAAGTACAGTTTTTACAGCAGTTCAACTACAATCAGTATCATTGTAAACTGTGTATATATATATATATATACACACACACACTAGTTGTCAGTAAGATTTTTTTAATGTTTTTGAAAGAAGTCTCTTCTGCTCACCAAGGCTGCATTTATTTGCTCAAAAATACAGTAAAAATTATGAAATATTATTATAATGTAAAATAGCTGTTTTCTATGTGAATATCTGTTAAACTGTAATTTATTTCTGTGATCAAAGCTGTATTTTCAGCATCATTACTGCAGTCTTCAGTGTCACATGATCTTCAGAAATCATAATAATATGCTGATTTGCTGCTTGAGAAACATTTCTGATTATTATCAATGTTGAAAACAGTTGTGCTTCGCAATATTTTTGTGGAAACTGTGATGCATTTTATTTTTCAGGATTCACAGATATATAGAAAGTTCAAAAGAACAGAGTTTATTTGAAATAGAAATCTGGCACTTTTGATCAATTTAATTAGTCCTTGATGACATTTTTTTTATTAATATCTTTAAAAAAAATGTATTAATTAAAACTCTAAACTTTTGAACATTTCGACTTTTTAATGATTTTTTTACTTTTTGTTTTAATTGATCCCTCCAGCAATATTTATATCTAATTTTGGTGTTTAAGAAGAAACATATGAAATAATGTTTCAATAGGAGGTCGACTAAAACCGGTGCGGTCAGATCTTTCTGTTTGAGTGACCGGCCGGTGGCTGTTTTAACACTTATTTGACTGACAGGCAGAGACGGACAGCTAATTGCACCACTAGCAGATTTTAAGCATCGCTGCTCCACGACTAAAGGATCTGACATCACCGGAGGCTGACCGCCTCCAAAATTAGCCGTTTTAAAGTGTGACCACACGTCTGATGACCGCTTCATAACACATCAGCTCCGGATATCGACCCGGCCGGAGACAATCTCAGACTTTATCACACTCTACATAATGAATTTGATGGAAATATCTGAATTAAATATCCATACACTAGCATCAAAAGTGACAGTAAAGACAGTTATAATGTTACAAAAGATTTCTAATTTAAATAAATGCTGTAATTTTTAAACTTACTATTCATCTGTGAATCCTGAAAAATAAAATGCATCACAGTTTCCACAAAAATATTGTGCAGCAAGATTGTTTTCAACATTGATAATAATCAGAAATGTTTCTTGAGCAGCAAATCAGCATATTATTATGATTTCTGAAGATCATGTGACACTGAAGACTGGAGTAATGATGCTGAAAATACAGCTTTGATCACAGCAATAAATTACAGTTTAGCATATATTCACATAGAAAACACTTTTATTAAATTGTAATAATATTTCACAATTTTTACTGCATTTCTAAACAAATAAATGCAGCCTTAGTGAGCAAAACATTCAAAAACATCTTTTTTTTTTTTTTTTACAGACCACGATCTCTTCAAATCTTTATATAAAGCCTTTGTATATTGCATTATGGAATATTTGTAATGCATTAAATATACCTTGTAATGCCTCCTATAATGTATTGTATGATCTTATGAATAATTGTGATCTCATTTATAATGCATTGTGTTACAGAAAGTATATTGCATAATGCATCATAATGTATATTTATAAATATCTTTTTAATGCATTATACATAAAGGCTTTAAGTAAACTGTTACTTTAGATTGTAATCTTATTGAAAGCATCATCAAAATAAGCAAACTATATTTAATAAACGAGCACACAGATGTCAGGAGTTTGTGATTGATTGAATTCTGTGGGAATCTGCTGTGTTTTCTGCAGGTACGAGTCTGATTTGTCAGGAAGGGCTGAAGTTATACTTCAGTTTGCCAGAAGATAATTCACACGGTTTAATAAACATAAGCAGCTTCAAAGCTGGACCGCATGCAATCTTACAGAAATCCACGTCACGCAAACGCACATGCGACGTTCACACGCACAAACACTCGCTGACACCTGCATTATTGATGCTCTCCGCTCATAAGACTGAAACACAGAAATGATCTAATGAATAAATGATCAGCTGATGATTACAGAGAACCGAGGAAAAACACTGCAGATCTGCTCCAAAATACAGCCAGCCTAAAAGCATCACAAATACAGTCTGAGCGTGAAGCCTGTTTGTAAATGCATGCATCAGCATTAAAAGCCTGTCCTCTGAGCACATTAATGTGTCCTTCGTGCAGAAGATAATCCTTGTGTGAAGGACGCATGTGAGAAAATAAGTGTTGATCGAGGGACAGGCTTCATGTGAGAAGAGTACCTGTGATGCTTATAATAATGCATGCTTAGACATCTTTGGTTTTGTGTTTTATTTTTGCCAAAACAAAACCAAAATTTAATGCATTCAATCCAAACTCTTTTTGCTTTTTGTTCTTTTTCATGTTTTTCATGTTTCTGTATGAGCTAAATACACCAGGAAAGGCAGCTGAAACGTACAAAAATTATATTTTTTTATATCAGTAAAATCAATAGAAAAAGGTAACAGTTTGCAGATTTTTTTATTTTTTTTTATTTACTTTTGTTGGACAAAGGGTTCATAATTTTGTTTTTGTCATTTTTAGTATTTTTTTCAAATGTCTATATTCTTTTTTATTATTAATTTTATTTTCAGTTTTAGTTAACTGCAATAACCCTGGTGATTACAAAACAAAATTTATTCTTATTACTGTGAAACAATTACAAATTATTTTTCTATATATTTTTTTTTAAATGCATAACATCAAATGATAACATGATTTATACTTACAAGTGTTTCATAAACATATTTTGATTTATTTATTTTTATTTAATTTTATTTAATTTTTGATTTTTGTTGTTGTTGTTTTTTGCTTTACATTAATGATAACACAGCCCTGCATGATTTGAAAAATTATGATTTGCAAAAAAGGCCTAATGTGACCTAATTTGATGATGCTGAGAAAAATATCAATAAAAATATCACAAAAAAAAAAAAAAAATGCAAAAATCAAAAAAACTTTCCCCCACAAAATAAGAATGGAGATTTTTTCAAATTATATATATATTAAATATTTATTAAATATTAATAAAAATTTTTAAAATTATACTTTAAATATATTATTATATATATTAAAAATATATTATCAATTATGAGATATTCGATTATTTAAAGTTATTTAGGTCAAAAACGTTTTCTTACAAAGTTCTACTAACGTTTTCACCCAAAATATAACATTATTTGAACGTAATATTTTAAGAACATTATCCCATTTTCCCAACATTATGTCCAGATTTCTTGTCATTATTATAAAGTTATTTAGGTGTTTTTTTTTTTACAACATTGTTACTATCTCACCCAAAATATAACGTCATTTGAACATTTATTTTTAATATTCAAAAACGTTGAAATGTTCATTTGAACGTTCATCTTGTGCTTAAAACGTTATTTAAAGGTTACAAATCTTTTTAGGAAATTCATGAAGTACAAATAACATCATGAGGACTTTCTATGAAACTTAATAACGTTCCATAAACGTTACTTTAAGAACGTTTCGTCCTAACATTCATGTAACATTGTAAAAAGTGTGAGAACATTAGGCCTCGGGTCCGAAAGCGTTGATTTCTGAGGTTCAGATGTGTTTGTAGAGGTTTGATAGCAGATCTCATCACATTTGCTCCTCTGTGGACTTCATTCTGTCGTGGTTCAGCTCTCAGAAACACACTTTCTCTGAAGGACGAATGTGAATTAGAAGCAGCTTGTTAAAACAAAGGAGGGAAGTGTTTCTGGAGCAGCAGGAGGAAGCGCTTCGCAGTAATGATTCTTTAATTGAGCCGCTTTCGCTTTGTGCCGTTCGTACCTGATGGATCCGTGATAAAGCTCCTCATCAGTCTCTCTCGCTGGAGAGCACATCATTTCACACGCATTGTTTCCTGCGTCTCTGTTGATTTGATGGGAACGCTTCACATTCAGACGCTTGTTGGGCCGTGATTGTGCTCAATAAACCATTCATTCAATCAAACTCTTATTTTTCAACTTGTGCAATTTCATGGTTTTCATGTTTCTGTATGAGCTGAGTACAGTAGGAGCAAGAGTCTGGAGAAACGTACATGTTTTTAACCATAAAATCAACAAAAAATTAAGCTTTTTATAGGTCATTTATTATTATTATTTTTAAATGATGTATAGTACCATAATTACAAAAGGTGTCCTCATTAATTACATTTTTAAATTATAATATTGTAATTAAATAAATTAAAATGTAATAAAGTAAATGCTAGCATGATTATACTTACAACTTTTCAATTATTAATTTATTTTTGCATGTGCATTTCCAGTAATTTTAAGTTTTAATAGTATAATTGGTATAATTTCAATGTATTTTTCATTACTTTATATAATAATTAGGGAAAAATGTGCTTAATTGTCAAAAAAGTCACAATGTAAAAAGTCATATTCTAATGATTTATATATATATTAATAATACATATTATATATATACACAATATATATACCGGTGTATATATAAGATTTCAGCTTGATGGCAATTTTATTCAAATTTATTTATTTTTGCATTACGTCAATAATTGGGGAAAATGTGCTGAATTGTAAAAAAGTACAGTGTGCAAAATAAATAAATAAAGTCAGACTTTAAAATGTCTTCAGTTTTATTTAGAATGATTTTTATTCAGTATTATTTCAATTGTATTCCAATTGTTGAATTACTGATAATTGGGGAAATGTGCTTAATTGATCAAAAGTCACAATGTGCAATGTCTTTATTTTCAGTTTGATATGTAATATAATTTTTATTTTTTGTTGCTGTGATGTAACCTGGATATTTGTTGACAGGTTTAGTGAGACTGATCCACAGAGTGATGCATTGCATCAGTTTTACATCTAAAACACCTGCTGTCATCGCATCTTTAACAGTGTCCCGCTGTCCAGTGTTCAGACTCTGTCTTGTTTTATTATTTCTGAGCAGCTCCACGAGCCCCAGATCTGTTCTAGTGTTCTGAGTCTCTGTACGTCTAGATAATGCATGACTTACTGCTGCTGCTTCTGCGACCCTCGCTGACCTGCTCAAATAATGCTAAATATATGGCAAGAAGCTTTGAAAACAGTATTTCTGCACACATGCATGCATTGTATTTTGTATGTCAATTTTTAATTTTATTTAATTTACTTTATTTATGCGTATGCATTTTATTTTGCACATCTGCTTTTATTTTTAATTTAATTTATTTACTCTATTTATTCATGCATACATTAATGCATTATCTACATGCATGCAATCTATTTTGCATGTCTATTTCTATTTTTAAATGTACTTTAATTTGATTTACTCTATTTATGCATGCATACGTTAATACATTATCTGCATGCATGTATTCTATTTTGCATGTTCATTTCTATTTTTTATTTTATTTACTCTATTTATGCATGCATACATTACTTCATTCTCTGCATGCATGCATTCTATTTTGCATGTGTATTTTTATTTAATTTAATTTACTTAATTTATTTCTGTGTATGCATGCATGCATTATTTTGCTTGTCTATTTTAATTTATTTTATTTTTAATTTTAATGTAATTTTATTGAGCACATTTATTTCTGCACACATACATGCATGCATTCTATTTTTATTTGATTTGATCTACTCCGTGAAGTCTCCTGAAATATGAAGGAACAGCCTCTGAAAGCCTGTCTGGATTGTTTATACTCATGTCATTCATTCTGTGATGTAAAAGTACCATAGTAAAGCACCCATAAATAGATGTTTTTCCAGTCTCTGTCACTGTACGCTGCAGTAATGCAGTGCTGCGCTTGTTGCCATGGCTCTGCATGCAGCAGACGTTCAACAGCACTGATACAGACGAGCTTTTATCCTCCGCTGGACGTGATTGTAGGAGATTATGAGCCACATTAATTACTTTCAATCTTAATGGCTCTCTTTATAATAGAACATTTTCAATTTTCCAGTAATTGTCCTTTCACTGAATGAAAACTCGTGGTGGGAGCATGTGTGCATGTTCAGCAGTCGTGAACACCTACATCTAATGATGAACATCCATTGGAGAAAAACATTTATTTCATCATGAGATTTTCTCCCCACTTTCAATTGTTTTACTTCAATGATAGGTTAGAATTTTGTAAATTTTTTTGAGGGAAAGATCAAAAGGATAAACAATGCCGATTTATTTTCACAGCTGCCTTTGCTCATATTTATCAAGGGTGCCAATATTAGTGGAGGGCACTGTATGCTGTATTAATGTTAGTTTTATTTTATTATAAAATATAATTTTATTTATTATATAGTTTTATTATTTTTAAAATAACAATTTTTTATTTAAAAAATATTTATGTAAATTATTTTATTATTTTGTTATTTGGTATTTTATAAAATTATTATTATTATTTTGTTTTACATTTATTTTTAGCAAATATTATTTTATTTCAGCAAATATAATTTTATTGTTTCTAACTTTTATTTATTTTATTAACAATTATTTTGTTAGTTTATTTAATGTGGCAACATTGAACTTTACCTATAAACCTGATGTTTGGGTTTAGGTTGGTTTGTGTGTGTTTTTTTATAGTTTGTGATTTGTTTATTATGTTAAGTGCTTTGCAAAGCTCCTTTAAAGAAGCTTGTTTATAACATTATTCTGCCTCTCAGATACTGCAAATCAGATTTACTCACATTCATTATTATTTTACAGACAGGACAATCCCAGAATGCATTGCACAAAATCCACTGAAGATGGGAGAAATGTCGATTATTTAGAGGTGCATATAATTCTTTGAGATGTATTGATAAAATGTGCAATCTAATTTAAAAATAGATAATTTTATCAACCATTAGTGTGCTGTTTTTGTTTATTAGTGTACTGTGTTGTTTTCTCAGTCTCTTGTGTGTCCGTCACATGACCAGGGTTATCTAATATTTATTTATTAGAAGTGTGTTTTATGTTTTAGAAGCATTGTTTTATTATTGTGATGTTCTTAAACACTTTCAAACTTGTTGACTGCCTTCTGTAATGTCCAGCTAACAGGGAACGTTGTCAGAACGTTTTGTTAATGTTCTCTCTACGTTCTTCCAGTAACGTTCAATCAAAGTTATCTGGTCTTTAAAAACATTCTCAAAACATTGTTTATGGAACATTTTTCCTGAAGCGTTTCAGTCAAACATTCGTTTAATGCTTTTTAAATGTTACACTTGTTTCAGAATGTTCAGAGAATGTTCAAAAGTAACATTCTCATGATGTTTACAAAATGATACAATGTAACGTTCCTTTAACATTCACATAACCAAGAAAAGACATTTCAAATCAAATCAAATCACGTTTATTGTCACATCATCACAGCACATGTGCCTTGATGAGTGGAATTCTTGAGAGCGTGCTCCAGACAGTGCAGAAACAATTAACATATAGACAGTACCATTACATACTTACAGACTTATACAGATGACAATGTGCAATATACACATACATATACTCAGTACACACAGTGTACTATTAGACATACTTACAGTTATCAATACACATTATACACCGTATGTACACATTCTACATTATGTACACATATATACATGTCATTTCACGAGTTCACACTTACATATATTTAGCACGATGAACGTAATGCGTATTTGGCGAGTATGGTAATACGTTGTTGGCGTGCTGTCCTGGGGAAGGGCTCCGAGCTCGGGAATCGCCCGAACCCAGAGTGCCCCCCATAATGTGTTGAGAACTGTAGTGGAAATGGAGGAGAAGGGGTGGTGGAGGGATGCTGATTAACCGTCAAATGAATGGAGGTATGTCGGCTGTATTTATATCCGTGTATTGATGAACTTTATAGCGTACCACTTGTGTCTATTTAGGCTAAGTATCTGATGTGCTCCTCCCGAACTTTAATGAAACATCATTTAAATAACATTCAGAAAAAATGTTTCCATAACGTTAATGAAAATGTTACCAAAACGTTCTTAGAACATATTTGTGTTAGCCGGTTAGTTGCGCTCAGTTTACACGAAGAAATGTTGAGTCTTTTAAGTTGAAATAGAAGATTAAATGTGTGTTGAGAATAGTAATATTTTAGGATGTTTGCAGTGCAAAATATAACTGTAAAAAAACTAACTTTATAGAAAATAACTCTAATTGTTTTTACAGTAGTTTTCTGTTATTTCAAATTACATTCAAAACTTAGTAAAATTACAAACAATATCTGTAAATTAACAACTTGACTGTTATTTTAAGTATTATTCCATTAATGACAAATTACAGTAATTCTCATTTTTATACAAAAAAAATACTGTATTAATGCAGTGTTTTTTTTTCTTAAATTATGTACAAATTTGTGTAAAATTACAAAAATAATCTATAATTAAATAATGTTGCTTATTATATTAAAGGTATATGTCCATACTAACAATTTAATGTTCTTCTTTGTAATTTTAAAGTAAATCTTATTAGTTTTATATTTAGGTGTATTTTTACATTCAAACTGTAATTTAATATGGAATAGAAATAGAATATATATACAATAGAAAATCAGCCTTAAAATCTACAAATCATGTAACAGTGCTATAAAAAAAATGTTTTGCATTAAAAATGTTTTATTTTTATAATGAAAAAATCAACCAATAAAGAGTGTATAAGCAACATTAGTAAACATTCTAGAGTATATTAACTGAAAGTGGCACATGAAACTAACTTGATATTTATTACTTCATATTTAAATGCTTTCTTTATTTTTTTTGCCAGATTACTTAAATTTTTCCTGTTAGTTTGCTTTGCAAAAATCAGGCAACTGGATTCTAAACTTGTTACATTTACATTTAATCATTTAGCAGACGCTTTTATCCAAAGCGACGTACAAATGAGGAGAACAATAGAAGCAATCAGACCATCGAGAGAGCAACAGTATACAAGTGCCATGACAAGTCTCAGTTAGTCTAGCACAGTTCACGTAGCTAGGATTTATATTTTTTTTATTATTAAATAGAATAGGTAAGTGTTAGTATTAGTTAGTCAGGTGCTGGCGAAAAAGATGTGTCTTTAGATGTTTTTTGAAAATGGCTAAAGACTCAGCTGTTCGAATTGAGATCGGGAGGTCATTCCACCAGCTGGGCACAGTCCAGGAAAAGGTCCGTGAGAGTGATTTGGTACCTCTTTGGGATGGCACCACAAGACGTCGTTCACTTGCAGAACGCAAGCTTCTGGAGGGCGCATAAGTTTGAACCAGCGAGTTTAGGTATATTGGTGCAGTGCCAGTTGTGGTCTTGTAGGCAAACATCAGTACCTTGAATTTGATGCGAGCGGCTATTGGTAGCCAGTGTAACCTGATGAAGAGAGGGGTAACGTGAGCTTTCTTCGGCTCATTAAAGACCACTCTGGCTGCTGCATTCTGGATCAGTTGCAGAGGCTTGATAGTACATGTGGGTAGGCCCGCCAAGAGAGCATTACAATAGTCCAGTCTGGAGAGAACAAGAGCTTGGACAAGGAGTTGTGCGGAGTTGTTAATATGTCCAGCGAGTGTTTCAAAGCAGTCCCTTATGAGACTACAGCATGCTGTCTATGTAGACAGCGAGACGGCTCACTAGGTTTAGGAGCAGAACTAATATGTTGTTGACCCATGAACACTGAATCAAACTCATTCGGATGTTTCTCCTCAGATTATTTGTCTGTTTTTCACATCACAGGAATGAGTGAGTTTTGACTGACAGGACAATATCTGCTATAAATCACTAGAAAGTAAGCATTGATTGACGTGGTTGTTGGGACGGTGACAGTCTGAGACTGATATTAGGACAGTATATTACAGCGTCTGGAAGTGTACAACTCATAAAATCATGAACAGAAAGACGCTCAAAGGATTCAAGATGTTTTATGCTTCTATATGAAATGTGGAATTATGGGATTGCATTTGTTACAGATATTTGATTTTAAGATCTTACTCTTCAAAGAATGTGGTGTCGATAATTACACAGCTGTTAAAAAGTTTGGGACGGCAAGATGTTGTAATGTTTTAGAAAGAAGTCTCTTCTGCTCATCAAGGCTGCATTTATTTAGTCAAAAATACAGTGAAAATGTATTCCTGTGTTCAAAGCTAAATTTGCAGCATCATTATTCTGTTTATATACTGTTTATAGAAATTTTGTACAACCCTACTTTTTCATTTGTATGTAAACAGGTTTGTTTTGATCACTCCGATACAGAAACAAATAAATAAGTAAATACAAAAATCAAAAATAAAATCAAATGCATATACATACATATATTTCAGAATATAATATATATATATATATATATATATATATATACAGGTGCTGGTCATATAATTAGAATATCATCAAAAAGTTGATTTATTTCACTAATTCCATTCAAAAAGTGAAACTTAGTATAATGTATACATTCATTCCACACAGACAGATATATTTCAAGTGTTTATTTATTTTAATTTTGATTGATTATACGTGACAACTAATGAAAACCCCAAATTCAGTATCTCAGAAAATTAGAATATTGATGAAAAGGTTCAATATTGAAGACACCTGGTGCCACACTCTAATCAGCTAATTAACTCAAAACACCTGCAAAGGCCTTTAAATGGTCTCTCAGTCTAGTTCTGTAGGCTACACAATCATGGGGAAGACTGCTGACTTGACAGTTGTCCAAAAGACGACCATTGACACCTTGCACAAGGAGGGCAAGATACAAAAGGTCATTGCAAAAGAGGCTGGCTGTTCACAGAGCTCTGTGTCCAAGCACATTAATAGAGAGGCGAAGGGAAGGAAAAGATGTGGTAGAAAAAAGTGTACTAGCAATAGGGATAACCGCACCCTGGAGAGGATTGTGAAACAAAACCCATTCAAAAATGTGGGGGAGATTCACAAAGAGTCAACTGCAGCTGGAGTCAGTGCTTCAAGAACTACTACGCACAGACGTATGCAAGACATGGGTTTCAGCTGTCGCATTCCTTGTGTCAAGCCACTCTTGAACAACAGACAGCATCAGAAGCGTCTCGACTGGACTGCTGCTGAGTGGTCCAAAGTTATGTTCTCTGATGAAAGTAAATTTTGCATTTCCTTTGAAAATCAGTGTCCCAGAGTCTGGAGGAAGAGAGGAGAGGCACAGAATCCACGTTGCTTGAGGTCCAGTGTAAAGTTTCCACAGTCAGTGATGGTTTGAGGTGCCATGTCATCTGCTGGTGTTGGTCCACTGTGTTTTCTGAGGTCCAAGGTCAACACAGCCGTATACCAGGAAGTTTTAGAGCACTTCATGCTCCCTGTTGCTGACCAACTTAATGGAGATGCAGATTTCATTTTCCAACAGGACTTGGCACCTGCACACAGTGCCAAAGCTACCAGTACCTGGTTTAAGGACCATGGTATCCCTGTTCTTAATTGGCCAGCAAACTCGCCTGACCTTAACCCCATAGAAAATCTATGGGGTATTGTGAAGAGGAAGATGCGATATGCCAGACCCAACAATGCAGAAGAGCTGAAGGCCACTATCAGAGCAACCTGGGCTCTCATAACACCTGAGCAGTGCCACAGACTGATCGACTCCATGCCACGCTGCATTGCTGCAGTAATTCAGGCAAAAGGAGCCCCAACTAAGTATTGAGTGCTGTACATGCTCATACTTTTCATGTTCATACTTTTCAGTTGGCCAAGATTTCTAAAAATCCTTTCTTTGTATTGGTCTTAAGTAATATTCTAATTTTCTGAGATACTGAATTTGGGGTTTTCATTAGTTGTCAGTTATAATCATCAAAATTAAAAGAAATAAACACTTGAAATATATCAGTCTGTGTGGAATGAATGTATACATTATACAAGTTTCACGTTTTGAATGGAATTAGTGAAATAAATCAACTTTTTGATGATATTCTAATTATATGACCAGCACCTGTATATATATATATATATATATATATATATATATATATATATATATTTTTTTTTTTTTAAAATATATTACAAAATATACATTATTAAATTGTTAATAATTTAATGTTTTAATAAAAAAAAAAAATTAAATCAATATAAATCTATCTTTGATCTCTAGGCTATTTCATCCACATTTGCATTTATCCAAAATGTAGGCTATACTGTAATATTGGAGATATATTTTCTTGACCCTAAAGTACATTTTGAAATATTTTGGCATATGAAGGTTGAAACTAAATATATTTCCAATTTCAAAAATATATTGCATTGAGCTTCTCTGTTTACAGAATGTATTTAGCATATATATATTAAATATATTTAGCCTAGTTAAAAAGAAATACAGATTTTTTTTGCGGAATGGGCTGGTTAAAGTGGGACAGAATGATGATTATCGATAATCTCTATAATCTGAACAGAATCTGATGTTTTTCAGTGAATTGAACAGATATGATTAGAAACACATCTGGATGTCACAGATTGTCTGTGAATGAAGACATTGTCACAGTTACAGATGCATTACTCTGTAAAGAAGCATCTGGAAAGTACATGATGCATGTAATGTGCTATCATCCGCTCGTTCCCTGAGAGACGTCGATCTCAGACGCCGCACAACACACCAAATTCACTAACACGTCCTGCATCAGTGCACGTTATTCTAAAGAAGATGTTTCAGAATCCTTCAACAAAATCAAATGCATTTCTAGTCTTTTCTGCTGATGCTATACACTTGTCATAAATCTCTGGGAGCAATGAGCGAGGAGACGAGGAGTACCATCAATATTACGTTTAATGAAGATCCACACAGGGAAACATGGAGTACGAGGGTAAGACAAACAATACCGGACATCAGACACGGAGAAAACCAAGGCTTAAGAATACTGGGAAACTAATCAAAGAGAACAGGAACAGGTGGGGTAGAAATCAAACACAGCTGGGAGGAATCATAATCGATGAACATAATGGGAACGGGAAACAGGAAAAACCATATATGGACCTAAGAGGGAGGGAAACACAGGACATAGGGAACCAGGACTGACAATACTTCACATAATTCACATCATCTCACAATCCAATCGAATAAAAGTCCAGCAATGCAGACATTTCTTACAGAGGTTTGTTTCATTTGAAAGCTCATGGAATTCCCAACTAACAAAAAAAAGTTCTTAAGTTATGAAAGTGTTATTCCTGAATGTTCTTTGGATTTTCAAAATTTAAATGTAACGTTTAAATGTTACAGAGGAAACATGAACAGCATTGTATCATTTTGCAAACGTTACTTTTGAATGTTCTCTGAACAATCTGAAAGTAACGTTTAAAACACATTAGACAAACATCTAAATAAATGTTTCAGAAGAATATTGGATGATGTATAAATAATGTTTTTGGGCTAACATTTAAAAATACTATTAAAGACCAGGTAACGTTGAACAAACGTTCCATTAATGTTCCTGGAAGAAGGTTTATTCATGACTTTGAAAGAACCTTGCCAGAATGTTGTGAAATCTTTCTCTGTTTGCTGGATTGAATACATTTACATTCATGAATTTAGCAGAAGGTTTTATCCAAACTGACTTGCATTGCATTCAAGATATATATTTGATCAGTTCATTTATTTCCTGGGATTCGAACCCATGACCTTGGTGTTGCAAGCGCCATGCTCTACTGTTTGAGCTGAAGGAATAATGTGATTCAAAAGCATGTTTTGGTTTAATGAACTTGATGTGTGATGATATTTGTGCATTTCTGTGCAGACGGAGCAGCTGATCTCAGACGCAGATGTGATTCAGTGGCACTAAAACTATATACAGAAGACAACAACAAATCATGAGAGGAGCAGAAACACAAAATAAAACTCTTTCAGAGTGGATCTCAGAAAGACATCTCAAGGTTGCATTTCACCTCCAATTTATAAAGAAAAAAGCCTGTTTTTCACTGTGACATTAGTTCTCAAAGGCATTCAAGGACAAGGAAGTACTTATTTCTGTAATGAGTCATTTTTATGCAGTATATTATTTTTTTATATTTCCTTTTCGAGCTAAAAAACTGCATGACCTGGACATGTGATTCAGCTTTACAACAAATGCAAACACCCAATTTCATGTTGTTTGTCTCTTGTAAAGATATTTAGACACCCAAGGACGTGATTGTGTTGTATTTGTCAGTTTTGGACGACAGGATTTTCATAGACTTGAGAACCTGTTATTTTGGGCTCAGTTAAAGATCAAGAATGAAATTTACCTTCTTAACTCTGTAAGGCCTGACATATGAAATAACAGTCCTATATACTGTATGCAATTTGCTGCAGATGCTGATATTTACTGTATAGAGTAGAAGAGTAGAAGAAAAGCTCAATGCACCAAAATATAGAGATAGCTTAATGAAAACCCAATCCAGAGCATTCAGAACCTCAGAAGGTTCACTTTCCAACAGGACAATGAACCTAAACACAGCAAGAGTGACTTATAGAGAACTCTGTGAAAGTCCTTGAGTGGCCAAGCCACACCTTGAGTTTGAACCCAATCAAATATTTCTGAAGAAATACAGAGTTAAGGGTATGAATACTTATGCAATGTACTTATTTCAGTTTTTTATTTTTTAATAAATTTGCAAAGTTGTCACAAATTATTTTTTTGCTTTGTCATTATGGTGTATGGAGTGTAAATTGATGTGGGGAAAAAAGTCATTTCAAGCATTTTAACATAAGGCTGCAACATGACAAAACATGAAAAAAATAAAGGGGTATGAATAGTTTCGCAAGGCACTGTAGATATCAGTGGTCGTTCTGTATCTCCAATAATACGTCTTAGTAAGATGAGATTGAAATGATCCAAACATATAATGCAATGCTGATTGAGAGATGAATAATAAAGGCTCCTCAGAAGATGTGAGATGAAGATCATTCCTCCGCTGAGGAACAGTGAAAGTAAAGCTCCTCAAAAGATCCTGATGATCAGATTTGAGACTAAAACATGATTGATGGAGAATCAAGTAAAGCTGAGCTGCTTCAGTCCAGTAAGAGTTCATCTGGAGATATGACTGCAGTTATTCTGACGTTTACTTGATAAAATCAGTCAAGATTTGACAGAAGAAAGACACGAGAAGAGTTTCTACAGTTACACTAAAAGAGCTTTTACTGGATAAAAAACAAAAGGCATGGAGTAGATTGTGTGTGAAACAGCAACGTTTGATTATTTAGAGACCTTAGACTTTGAGTCAGATATGATACAGCAGCTTTAAAGGGTTAAAAGGAAATATAAACAAGCTATTTTCCTCTAAATGTAATTGAAAATTAATTGGCAGCAATAACAGACTCAAACGAGTCTATAGGAGTCTTGTATGCAAAAACTGTGGGCTGAAACGAATGCTACTCGGCTCCAAACTATAGTGGACAAACAAACATTTCTCAGCTTTTCAGGACAAGTATGAAATTGCAGCATCGCAGATATTTATTTATTCCCAAAAAAGCAATGAAATAACACTCAGGTTGTGTCCATAAATCATAGTCGAGACAAATGTTCCAGAAGCTGCTGGGGAACTGATGAAAGTAAAGCTGAAGAACTGTGAAGCTCATCTGATTATCTATTCATTACCAAACACCGGCGGATCTGTAGTGCTGAGAGCAGCAGTGTGGGCTCGGATGATCTCTCACGGGACTCTCTCGTCACAAGCGTCCGGCTCCGTGGGATCGAGAAGGAGCTCTGCTTTACTGAGGATGGATGAGATGAGACACCGCTCGTCTGAGGATTGATCACACGCTGTTGTGTCCTACTGGACGCCAAACCAGTGCTATAGATAAAGCAGTAGTTCAGGCTAAAATAAAACTGCTGTTTCAGACTGAAACTGTACAAACAGATGTGAATGCAAAGGCTTCAATCTACTGTACACTGAATAGGGAACACTTATTCACTATTAACCACGACTTTTCCCTCAATAAATTCCTAATTTGCTGCTTATTAATAGTTAATGTGTGTTAAGTTTAGTTATTGGGTCGGATTAGGGATGTAGAATAAGGTCATGTAGAATAAGGCATTAATATGTGCTTAATTATTACTAATAAATGGCTAATATTCTAGTAATATGCATGCTAAAAGCAACTTTAAGAGACCCTGAAATAAAATGAAATATAATTTTTTCAGCATTTGTTTTTATGTAGCTAAAATAAATTGATTGCAACCACTTACACTCTTAATTATAAAGGTGCTTCACGATGCATCTACGCATATGTCTATGCTTAACGTATATGCATATCTATCTATTCTATGGCATGCGTAGAATAATCTTTTTTGTCTAAATGGTTCCATTAAGAATCTTTAACATCTGAAGAACCTTTCTGCTTCACAAAAGCTTCTTTGAAGGTTCTTCAGATTATAAAAACGTAAGAAAGAGATGTTTTTTGACTGAATGATTCTTTGTGGAAACAAAAGTGGTTCTTCTATGGCATCGCTGTGAAAAACCTTTTAAGCATCTTTATTTTTAAGAGTATGCCAATACTGGGAGTAACTAACTAAAAGCAGCAATTATTTTGAGAAGCATGACAGTAAATAGTAATGCTTTTCCAGAAACAAGATATTTTTACAAGCAAGATTAATCAAAATAAAATAAAATTGATCCCTGTGGTTCCCTCTTTAATTAAAACTAAAATTGGAACTGAAATTAAAATCATAAATAACATTTTATGTTACTTGAAAAAAATGTAAACTGAAAAATACAATAAAATAAAAAGCTTTTTATTTCAGCAAATAGGCTGGCGTTGAGAACAAGCTGCGGTCACACTTTATATTAAGTGGCCTTAACTACTATGTACTTGCATCAAAAAATAAGTACAATGTACTTATGGTCATATTGTTTTGCAAAACACTTTGCTGCTATTGAGGTGGATACGGGTAGGTTAGGGACTGGTTTGGTGGTATGGGTAGGTTTAAGGGTGGGTTAAGGTATAATGGATGGGGCAACAGTGTAATTATAAATGTAATTACAGAAATTAATTACAGATGTAATTACATGCAGGTATTTTTACAAATATAAGTACAATGTAAAAACATGTATGTACACAATAAGTGCATTGTACCAAATGATTAATTTAAATGTAAGTACACAGTAGTTAAGGCCACCTGATATAAAGTGGGACCCAAGCTGCATATATACTCTTAAAAATAAAGGTGCTTCACGATGCCATAGAAGAATCTTTTTGGTCTAATTGGTTCCATAAAGAACCTTTAACATCTGAAGAACCTTTCTGCTTCACAAAAGCTTCTTTGTGGTGAAAAAAAAATGTTCTTTTGAAGCACAATTATTTTTAAGAGTGTACCTTGAAAAAGTGTAGTAAATTCAATGAATAAATTTTTTTTTTCAGTGTATGCATGATCAGTTTTATGTGGTTTTGTAATTGTCATGATGTATTGCATTCACTGTCTCTTTCAGCTCAGCTACCGTCTTCATTAGTGTTTTCAAGTAACTAAGAAAGTAATGCGTTACTTTACAGGAAAATATCCGAGTTACTTTTTCAAATATGTAACACCAGTTACTTTGTTTTCCCATTTATTGACTGATGGCTCTTCTGTTCCCATGTTGAGAGAGATTGGGAGTAATGCTGCTGACCTTCAATGATCCAGTTAAACCATACTAATTAGCAAAAATGAGTTTAGATGAATATAACATTTGTTTCTTTTTTTGTGTGTGATTGAGGAGAAAGTATTGAACTCTATTCTTCATGCAGTGCAGAATGGCAGCAGCTGAAAGGTTTGTTTGAGCTTTTTCACTTACATTTCCTTCAACCTGAGGCTTATTCATTGTGTGTGTGTGTGTGTGTGTGTGTCTGTGTGTGTGTGAGAGAGAGAGAGAGAGAGAGAGAGAGTGTGTGTGTGTGTGTGTGTGTGTGAGAGTGTGTGTGTGTGGAGAGAGAGAGAGTGTGTGTGTGTGTGAGTGTGTGTGTGAGAGAGAGAGAGAGAGAGTTGGAGTGTGTGTGTGTGTGTGGGGTGAGAGAGAGAGAGAGGTGTGTGTGTGAGGAGTGAGTGTGTGTGTGTGAGTGTGTGTGTGAGAGAGAGAGAGAGAGAGAGTGTGTGTGTGTGTGTGTGTGCGGGTTGTATGTGGTTTTGGGACACAATTTGTATAATGACATGGGTTGACAGAGTGTATGTAATTAGTGTGTTTTGAGGAATGTTATGTGTATTAAAGTGTTAAAAATACTAAATGTGTGGTTTTTAAATTAAAAATCACATTGTGGTAAGTTTAGTTAGGTGTTAAGAATAGCAAACATGTCCAGTATAAAACCATTACGCCATAATGAGGAAAATTAACACAAAAGTAAAAACACAGTTAGTGTTGTGTTGTTGTGTGGTATGAATAGGTTTTTACATTTGTTTTATTATAAGAAACAAACAAGCCAGCCAAGGCCAAATGAGGAAAATTAACACAAAAGTAATATAACACAGTTAGTTAATTTTTTTAGGGAGTAATGCAATACTGTAACGCATTACGTTTAAAAGTAACTTTCCCCAACACTTATCTTCACAGAGCAACTGTTGACATGTTTATATATACCTGGTTTTAAAACAAAAATAAAAGTAATTGTGATTTTTATCTCAAAATTTAAAAAATCACAATTGCAAGATATACATTTTGAGATATAAACTCATAATTTTGACAAAAGCGTGAATTGTGAGATATAAACTCACAATTGAGAGAAAAAAGTCAGAATGTTGAGATGAAAACATTGCAATACATATTTATTCATTCTGTGGCACAAACAAAAACTAAACAATTGCAAGATTGTAAACAACAATTTTAAACTCAGATATCTGAGGAAAAAAGCCAAAGTTGCAAGATATTAACTCATAATTCTGAGAATAAAAGTCTTGTGAGATGAAAAGCTGCAATTACCTTTTTTATTTGGCAAAATATAATAATAATATTAATAATTGCTAGATGTAAACTCAGAGTTCTGAGCAAAAAGGCTGAATTGCGAGATATCTTGCAATTTTAAGAAAAAGTTTGCAATTACCTTTTTCATATTTTTATTCCATAGCAAAAACAGGCTTCCATAATAAAACTGAAAACTTACAAATAGACCAAAAAATAAGTTTTGTATGCAGCTCCAACATCATATAAAAAGCATGTCACCAGCAGGTTTGATGTCAGTGATGTTTGAAGTAATGCAACTTGACACAATTCATTAAAAAGTGTATTTCATTTGAATCTTCAGCAGAGGGGAACTTTTGCAATGACAAAGACTTTTCTCACACACAGCATAATATGACTTCAGTGTCGGATTATAGTGCATGATGGCTATTTTGATGCCATAACATCAAAACAAGGAAACAGGGAAATCATCCAAAATACACATTTAAGTGTTTATTTCAATGCAATTTATCTATTTGTGCCTATTAGATTTCAATTCCAATATATATCCTTAAAAGTAGCATTTACACCAAAACTTGATTTTTACAGAGGGGTTTGTTCATATATCATTCACACTGATTTATACAGCACTTTATTCCTATAAACTGAAAATGTGACAGTATTTTCTGACTTATGGAGTGATGAAAAGAGAAATCCAAACCCCCCTCTCTGTAGAAACCTTTAACTCTAATATGTCAAACAGAAATTTTGAACCAATGTCGGGAAATGTATGCAAATTAGTGCATATTTTAAGTAAGCAATGCATCATTTGCATATTTAAACAAGACATTTCAGAAAACGTGTAATGCAAAACAATTGTCTTTATGTACTGTGAATAATCAACTGGAAAATAACTCCATTGTGATCAAATTTTTATCCGATTCACCTAGTTTTCCTTTTATATCCCACAGTAAAAAATCTCAGCATGCACATTTGAAACTACATTTCTATTTGTGCATGAACTTCTGGTTTAAAGGTCTTATGATGCATCGGCTTGCAGTGATTCAATAGCCGTCAGAGTCAAGACACTTTTAGACGTTTACTGTCTCAGTGGCATTTGCTGCTTGCTTGGTTTGATTTACACGGAGGCCAAAAGTACATACAGCTAGAGACCACCGGCTTTACCAACCATTCCCCAAAGACCAGGCCTTTTACCTCCAGACGCTCCTGTACACTTACAGAGCACTTTATCTGATCCCCGTCATGCATCCCTGAGATCCGGCCTTTTTCTCTACCCTGTAAAGTCTTAAAGCTTGAATAATTGTTGAAGTCTTCCAGCTGGAATAGCAATGGGTCACAATACTGTAGATAAACAATAAGAGCAGACCTTTGGCCTGCACATACTGCCTTGTTTTATCAGGTCTTCCTCTCTTTAAAGTAGCAGCGATAGCATCTCAGACAGCATTAGTGCAGCTGCGGAGCGTCATTAATCTCACGCCGTAATGAGTTCCTGGACATGTTTACTGTCGGAGAGCTTATGAAATCAAGGAGGAGTTGCCACATGAACGCTGACTCCACATCACAAACAAGAGTTTTATGATCTTATAAGATTATGCTCGCCTAGAATAAGATAGAACGTTGCAGTAATGCAAATCAAACTTCCTATATTGCTGCGGTTTAACTATATTTACACTAATTGCTGCATTAGACACAATGCAAGTGCGATACTAATCAAATGTTTAGCTTTTTAATGTTTCTGAAAGAAGTCTCTTCTGCTCACCAGTGCTGCATTTATTTGTTCAAAAATACAGTAAAAATTGTGAAACATTATTATAGTTTGTTTTCTATCTGAATCTGTTAAAATGTAATTTATTTCTGTGATGCGCAGCTGTATTTTCAGCATCATTACTCCAGTCTTCAGTGTCACATGATCTTCAGAAATCATAATAATATGCTGATTTGCTGCTCAAGAAACTGATTATTAACTGCTGATTATTATCAATGTTGAAAACTGTTGTGCTGCACAATATTTTTGTGGAAACGGTGATACACTACCATTAAAAAATAAAAAAAATAATGAATTAAAACAAAATAAATTAATACTTTTGTTCAGCAATGATGCATCAAATTGATCAAAAGTGACAGTAAAGAAATTTCTAATGTTACAAAAGATTTCTATTTCAAATAAATGCTGTTCTTTTGAACTTTCTATTCATTTTTGAATCCTGAAAATATAATGTATGACAGTTTCCACAAATATTGGGTAAGAACAGTTTTAAATTGCAATATATTTAACTATTTTTACTGTATTTTTGATCAAGTAAATGCAATCTTTGTGAGCAGAAGAGACTTATTTCTTTAAAACATTTAAAAATCTTTTGACCTTTTGTGGAGCAATTTAGCAACTGGTTTAAAGTCAGGCAAAAGCACGTTAAATATGTTCAAAGGGATGCATTGCATTGGCTATAAGCACTTGTGTGAAGCACATATCAGACATTAGTGTTCGTGAAATGTCTGACATTGCTAATCACATGTTATACAGCAAAGCAAGCAACCACTCTAATTGGCTTACTAATAAAGCACTAGCATGAAGTTTCTGTACGCATATCATCGCTTTTCAAAGGTGCATCCTAGTGAGATTATTAACCATGATCCACGCGTGTCTTACGCGGTCCTGGAAGATGCAACATCAAAGCGTGTTCCTGATGAGCTCGACTTTCAGTATGCATGATTAAGAAGAGAAATCAGGCCTGATGCACGATGTGTCGTGGATTTACAGACTCGGATCAAGGTTGTGAGGTTTCATGTTACATTAATGCATAAAATGCGATTCAAAAAAGGAGAGTTTCCAAATGCATTTCACCAAACAGCACTCTATCGGAGACAAATGAGGATCATGGGAAAAGGCGTTTCAATGTCTCTCATCTGCATAAAATGATTTCCAGAGTGCGTTTCCTCATGCAATTCCATTCAAATTTTAGTAAAACACCAAAAATAAGCGAAAGCTCTTAAGCGGGGATAAAAAGAGGTTGGGTAAGGCTTATTCAACCTGATTTTGGGTCGTGCAAAACAGGAGGGCAATTTTCTAAGCTCCATAAACACGGGTAATAAACTCTTTCTTTTCACGAGAGCTTTTCAAGATGATTTAGACCTGAAGGAGAGCATAAAACACACAATCTCAGGGTAAAAAGCTTCTCGCATTGTTGCAGTCATAATAGATAAAAATCCGTCCGTGGAAGTTTATTCCCGAGACAAGAACCGAGCGTCCATCCCAAACGCTTTTAACAGCGATGCTCTGAATGAGATGCAGCTGTCACTTCAAATAGCGTCTGAAGAAAAGGCTTCAAAATGACTTTAGCTCTTGTAAATGTGTCTGAATCTCTTTTCTGTCTTTTACTTGTATGATGCAATGTCAGTCATGTGTCAGAAAGACATTACGCTCGTCTCGCTCCAGATTCCTTCATCACGCAGCGACTAATGCGACGTGACGAGGCCTTCCGTGTGGAAAACAGAGAAGAGGGTAAATGCAATTTTGCAGTTTTTCAATTAGATGTCATCTAGAGACCTGCATGAGCGTATAGAAACATGGAGAACATTCAGTGTCAGTGGAGAAGATGATAAAATACAAAAAATTATGGAAGTTATGAGGCCAAATGCATTTTGACTTGATCCAAAAAACCTGAGGACAGTAGAAATATGGTTTTAGGATATGAGTGCAAAGAACATAAAACTTGTTCTTAGACCAAGTTTTAGTTAAAAAAGTATCATGAGAAGCTGAACTGCTTCAGAAAGTTTGAAAACATAACCACAAATTCATACTAAAAATGTGTCAAATTTCATAGCTTTTTCTATGGGCTGCCATAGACTTTAGGAATAGGAATTTACTCGCCCTCAGATCATCTGAGATGTAGATGAGTTTGTTTCTTCATCAGGTTTGTAGAAATGTGTCTCTGCATCAGTGTCTCAGCAATGGATGCTCTGCAGTGAATGGGTGCCGTCAGAATGAGAGTCTGATAAAAACATCACAATAATCCACAGCACTCCAGTCCATCAGTTAACATCTGGAGAAGACAAAAGCTGAAACAAATCCAGCATTACGACGTTTTTAAATGAAATACGAGTCTATAATCCATAATAACTCTTCCTCCAGTGAAAAAGTGTTCTGGTCTGAATCAGGAGAGAAATCTGCATCAGATCAAGCAGCGTTTACAAGACAAAACAGCTCTAAACTAATATGTGGCTGGATTTTGATGTGAGAGACAACAGGAGATGCACTTTTTCACCGGAGGAAGCATTATTATGGATTATGGACTCATATTTTAGTTAAAATTGTCTTGATGGATGTGTTTGAGCTTTTGTCTTCTCCAGATGTTAACTGATGGACTGGAGTGGTGTGGATTATTGTGATGTTTTTATCAGCTGTTTGGACTCTCATTCTGACGGCACCCATTCACTTCCATTGGTCCATTGTTGAGTCACTGATGCAGAGACACATTTCTATAAATCTGATGAAGAAACAAACTCATCTACATCTCTAAAGGCCTGAATCCAGTTTATCACTAATATGTTGCATTTTAAAAACTTTGATGCTTTATTTGTTTTTGTTTAAATGCGGTAATGAAACTCGTCTCAAAGGATTTTAGTGCCTGAGTGAAAGTATGTAAAATACGACCTAATGTAAATCTAATCTCAGCAAGCGGCGCAGACAAAAACAATCATTTACATCTCAATATGCAATACTTACTATTCATGGAAAATAAATGTTTATACAAAGCATGGTAAAAATAATAGCATTTCTCTGCATGCATGTGTGAACATATTTAACAAACGCAAGCGGCGACTTTGACTTGATTCATATTTCAGTTGCTTAAACATACTTCATTGTGTGGTTTTATTGCTCACAGACTCTTGCTTCATTCAGAAGATCTTATTTTCTCTATCGTTTATTCGTGCGTAATCACACACCGTCTGTGGCAGAAGAAAAAATGATTACAATGCAAATGAATTTGGATGGTTTCAACATTTTTCTGAAAGAGATGCTGATTAACTTTGTCAAATCACATATTCATATGGTTATGAGTTTGACTGGGTCAGAGCTGAACAAACACTAGGAAGCTGCTGCATTATTGGTTATTATATCCTATACAATACAATTCAGATTACAATGAGAACATTTAAATAGAAATTAATTAAAATAAAATATAAGATATTTCTCCTCCTCTGGAGTTTCTGAGATCTCATCAGTGTCTCAAATGAGATATTTAAATATGCAAAAGAAACGGGGGAAAGCAGTGTAGAAACGATTTTCACTCAGAATTTTCTAATAAATTTCACAAATAATTACAAAGAAACGGCATGTAACACATTTAATTAAATGTGACATTTTAAAGTTTAAATTTTTCTGGTAATACACTACAATCTTTGTTTTATTTACAGTGCAATCTTGCTTTATGAAGACTGTAATGATGATGATTATTATTTACAATTATGATAATGTAAATTATAAATATTATCACTATTATTTTTTTACAGTTTCGTTAACAACAACAACAATAGTAATATTATCATTATTATTGTTGTTTATGATGATTATTATTATTTACAATTACTCTAATTATAATTGTTTATTATTTACTATTATTTACAATGACTCTATTATATATTTATTATTATTTACAATTATTATATGTTAATTATAAATATTATTAATTTATTTACTATTATTTTTAATTATTATGATGATGATTATTGTTATTTACAACAACAACATTATTATTATTATTATTATTATTATTATTATTTATGATGATTATTATTTACAATTACTCTAATTATAATTGTTTAATATTTACTATTTACAATTACTCTAATTATTATAATTATAATTATAATTATTATTTACAATTATTATAATGTTAATTATTATAATTATAATTATATTTATTATTATTTACAATTATTATAATGTTAATTATAAATATTATTAATTTATTTACTATTATTTTTAATTATTATGATGATGATTATTGTTATTTACAACAACATATTATTATTATTATTATTATTATGATGATGATATTATTTACAATTACTCTAATTATAATTGTTTAATATTTACTATTATTTACAATTACTTAATTATTATAATTATATTTATTATTATTTACAATTATTATAATGTTAATTATAAATATTATTATTATTATCATTTACAATTCTTTTTAATTATTATGATGATTATTGTTATTTACAATAACAACAACATTATTATTATTATTATTATTATTGAGTCATTTATGTGTATATTTGTTTCAGGAGAAGCATCTGAGATGAAGCTGATAGTGCAGCAGAACTCCCGAGCATCATCTGAGCGGTGCGTAAGCTAAAGCGTATGTAAGCGTGTTATTTCTGCAGGATTGTTGGGTCGTGATGAGGCTCGTGGGGGCTGATGCTGCTTCATGAGGATGGAGCCCACGGGCCGCTGCTGTAGATGTGCAGTGGAGTGTGTCAGACGCACCGTCTGAATATATCACTGAATCATGACACACTCACTCTGCTGGTTGCCAGGGCGTTGCTGTGTGGTTGCTAGGGTGATCTGTGTGGTTGCTAGGGTGATCTGTGTGGTTGCTGTTTTTTTTTCCCTGTCTCGCATATGGGCTCAGGCCCCTCCTTTAATTATTATTATTATTATTATTTACAATTATTTTTATTTTAATAATTACAGTAAAATTATTATTTTACAAGAAATACTATTTCAGCTTTTCTACATTAAAATTTCACATTTAATTCGGTGTTTCTTTGTTATTGTGATATTTACTAGCAGTTACTGATCGAAAATGCCATTTAACTAATAAAGCTAATACAAAAATTATAAAAATGTACACAGTAAAAAACAAAGATTTGTTGAAGTTATAAATAAAACATTGAGTACATTTTACAAGAAAATACTACTTTAGATTTCTACATCAAAATTTAATTCAATTCAGTGTTTCTTGCAGTTTATTTGTAATTGTTTGTAACTTTACTAGCCATTTCTAAAAGAAAATGTGCATTTAATTAGTTAGATTAATTTAATATAATATATATATATATATATATAATATATATATATATATATATATATATATATATAATAAAATGTACACTGTAATTTTTTTTAAATTGTAAATAAAATCATTGATTATTTGAATGCATTTTACAAGAAAATACTATTTCAGTTTTTCTACATCAAAATTTAACAATTGTATGTATAATAATAATAATAATAATAATTAGTAGTAGATAATTACAATTATGATAATCAATATTTATTTAATTACTAGTTATTGAAGTTATTGAAAAATGCATCATATTGTAAAATACATATTAATAATACATTATTATTATTATTATTGTACTCTAATTACAAAAAGGCATATATATAATAATATATTATCATACTGTTATAAAGTACTATTTACATACTAATTGTAATATAAAATAAAAAATAAAAATAAAATAATTATAATAGTTTAACCCAGCAAGTTACTAATATTTATCCTTAAAATTTTTCACTTACACACATTTATAATGTAAAACTAATGCAGGTTAGATAGTTAGTTATTTAATCAAATCTCAGCCTTATATCAAAGCTATATCCAGTGTTGGGTGTAATTAGTTACTAAGTAATTACTGTAATTTAATTACTTTTCCCTTGAAAAAGTCAAGTAAGGGATTACTCTTATTTTTCTGTAATTTAATCACAGTTACTTCTTATGTAATTGAACTTAAGACTGTAGAACATTTATAGTGGGTTTAAATGCATGCTTTTTATGCACCCTTCACACTTTAAATACTTTGAGTTAACAAGAATATTGGTAACATTTTAGTGTCCAATTCTCATTATTAACTTGTTGGTTATTAGCATGAATATTACTGGGATATTGGCTGTTTAGTATTACTTAAAAAAACACATATTAATGTCTTATTCTGCAAGACCTTATTATAAATCCTTAATCCTCCCCAATTCTTAAACTTAACTACTACTTTAAGTATTAATACGCAGTAATTAGAAGTATATTGAGGCGAAAGTCATAGTTAATAGTGAGAATTGGACCCTAATATAGCCTAAAGTGTGACCAGAATAATTTATGTAGTTATTTATTTGAAAGAATTAAAAGAAGCGTTTTATGTCTATCCTTGTATCATTAACTTGTCGAGGTTGATATATAGGATTTAGAAAGTAATTAGTAATAATTAAATACTTTTTGGAAAGAGTAATTTGTACAGTAATCTAATTACACTGTTGAAGATGTAATTAGAAACTAGTAATAAATTATTTTTTTAGAGTAAATACCCAACACTGGCTATATCACATGCATTTTAATTTGACATTGCACATAATTGATTATTAGCAGCTTGCGAAAACTTCGTTTGGGAATCCAGCAGATGAAAATGTGAAGTATGATCACTAGTAAAGTAACAATGCATGTTTATAATGAATAGAGAGTGTTGCATTTCATGCCGTAGTGGAATAATGAGCGTTTTCTGTGTTTTTTGTTCTGTTCTCGCGTCTGTAAATGAGTATATCGTCTCTCCGTGTCACACAACAGCGCTCTGCTCTGTTTTTCAGCTTTACTGCGGGTCTCTTGGGCGCCTTTAGCTTGATTAAAATCTATCACCTCATTCCCTGGTTCAGCGAGCTCATTTACGCTTTCTTCATGGAAGTTTGGCGGGACATCGCTCCCTAAACGCTCACTTTTCTCTCGCTGTCAAATTAGCAGCCAAAAGCCATATCCCTTCACCATGATATAGTGCCGTACCTATTTTCACCTGTGTAACATTAGAATATTACTAGTGAAGCCCGAGGCGTGAATTTCCAGAGCTTGCTCGCTTTGAGGAGAGAAGATGAGTATATGTTCGGTGAGAAACACACACACTTTGGCTTTAAATGTAAAAAAAAAATCCGTAAAATTTACTACGGTAAAAAAACGGCAGCTGTGGTTGCCGGAATTCTACCGTAAAAAATACGGTAACAACAATTTAGGTTTTACGGTTTTAGATACTGTAAATACTGCAATTTCATTAACTGATATAATGTTAATAATATACCAACCTACTGAAAACTGTTTTGTACCTTTATAATACACTGATAACCATCAAAAGCAGACGGTGATGAGAGTCACATGATCAACCAAATCCAAGCAGCTTTTAAATAATAACATATATAGAAGGTGCACAGCATCATTCACACAAACACTAATCACCATCATAGTGAGACTCATTAAACCGAAATATGCAATAAACATTAATTTAACAACATTAGATGTAACATACAACCCTAATAAACATAACTGATAAGAAAAAACTAAGAAGAAACAGTTATTTCAAAGAAAAAACATCAAATTCAAACTAAATTTGAAATGCAATTGGATCGTCAGTTTACGGTTTTTCCCTGTAAATTTTACACTTACTGTTAACCATTTAACAGGTTTTTACTGTAGCATTTTCACAGTTTTTTACCATTAAAATCACGGTCATTTTTTACAGTGTAGCTTTAAAGGAAAAGTTCAACCAAAAAGTGAAACTGAATGGGACATATTTAGCAAATGTTCATTTTTTGGGTGACAGATACTGACAGGTTTCATTGCAAATGGTTTCTAATTGTTGCAAATGTAAGAGTTACGCTGCTGAAGCCTCTCGTGTTCGTCCCTGAACATCAGATATTCTTTCTTGCCCTTTAACTTTTTAACTTGAACAGTTTCTGTGTTTAAAGCAGAACTGACCTTTAGTTAAACAGACCGAGTTTTGTTCATTTCTTTTTGTGTCCAAGACCTTAGAAGTCTATGAATTGATGTTCAGACTAAAAGAATGAGACTTTATTTTTTTATCTATGAGGAATTCAATGGATGTTGAAAAGTGTCTCTATGAGGGCTGGATGAAAAATAAGATTATGAAGACAAACGTTTTATTTCTTTAGAATAAATCAAGAAATCGTGCACAACCTGAAACTTGATATTGACTAAATCTCAAATAACTATAAAAATTCACACTCAGTTTCAGTGGTTTCTGTGATGCATGAGACAGAATGGAAAAAAAAAATTTGAAAAATTTTTTAACTGAGAAATTGTTAGTAAATTTCACAATTGTTTTTACAAAGAAACAGCAAGAAAACGTGGAACTAAATGTCAAATTTTGATGTAGAAAAGCTGAAATAGTATTTCTTGTAAAATATATTCTAATGTTGTTTTTATTTACAATGACAGTGCACATTTTTATAATGATTTAAAATTAACTTTACTAATTAAATGCAAAGTTTTCACTCAGAAATTGCTAGTCAATTTCACAATTATGAAGAAACGGCAAGAAACACTGAATAAAATGTGAAAATTTAATGTAGAAAAACTGAAATAGTATCTTGTAAAATGCACAAATAATCATTGTTTTTCATTACAACTTCAAAAAATACTGTCTACATTTTTATTTTATTTTTTACCTTTTTTATTAAGATATTGCTAGTAAATTTCACAAACAATTACAAAGAAATGTCAAGAAACTGCAATAAACACTGAATTAAATGAGAAATTTTGATTTAATGTATTTTCTTGTGAAATGTACACAATCATTGTTTTATTTACAACTGACAAATCTTTTATTTTTTTACTGTGTACATTTTTATATATTTTTAGTTGACTTTATTAATTAAATGTGACATTTTCAATCAGAAGCTGCTAGTAAATTTCACAATTACAAAGAAACATTTAATTAAATGTGAAATTTTAATGTAGAAAAGCTGAAATAGTGTTTTCTTGTACAATGCACTCAAATAATCGTTTGTTTTTCATTGCAACTTCAAAAAATCACAGTGTATATTTTTACATTTTTATTAACTTTAATTAAACGTGAAATTTTTAATAAGATATTGATAGTAACATTTCTCAAGCAATTACAAAGAAACTGCAAGAAACAATGAATTAAATGAGAAATTGTGATGTAGAAAAACTGAAATAGTATTTTCTTCGACAAATTTGACAAATCTTTTTTTTTTACTGTGTACATTTTTTATATATTTTTTTATTAGCTTTATTAATTAAATGTGACATTTTCAATCAGAAGCTGCTAGTAAATTTCACAATTACAAAGAAACATTTAATTAAATGTGAAATTTTAATGTAGAAAAAAAAGTTTTCTTGTAAACAATTATTTTTAAACTTCTTTTTTTTACAGTAATGAACTACTGTTTATGTTGACACTGTTTTGACACTTGTTTATTTATTTTATTTTTTTATGTTTTTTTTTTTATTTTTTACATTTTTGGGCTTTATGTTTGGAGGTTTTTCATTTGAACATCTCCTTTGTCTTCCACAGAAGAAAGACAGTCATACAGGCTTGAAACAACATGATGATGAGTAAATTAATTATATTTTTGGTGAACTGTTGCTTTAAAACCCAAATAAAGCCCTAGAACAGATGTAGGGTGAGAATAAACCCGTGTGAATCCTCCAGCGTCGGTGTTTTCATTGTTGTGACCTGAAATCACGAGGAGACCACAGAAAAGCAGAGAAGTGTTGTGGAGAGGCAGTAATTGTGGAGGACTGGGACTGTGTGAAAGTGCTCTGAATGTGTGTCAGTCTGATCTGAGACATGAACAAAGACTCTGTTGTTGAACACAGAAGTTCAAAGGCGTCGTTGGGCTCTAATGCTTCATTTGAGCTCTGATGAAGACAATAGAAGCTCATCCGCAGAAGCTCTTATTAATGTTACTCCATCAGCAGCCTTACGACAAGCCTTATCAACAGAAAGCTGTGTTTTATCTGTCTCGCTCAACTCACAATGCAGTAATTAGTAGTGTGACAGCATGCAAATGATGGGCTTTAGGAGTCTGACCCGCTAATTAAAACCTGAACCCTTTAGAGCATCATCAGACAGATGTAGGGTCCTAAAAAGTGCATAAACTGTGCTAAGCAATTTTATTTCTGCATATTACATAATGAACATTTTATTTGCATTTTGAGTCATTTAACTAAATGCAATGAGTAGTTGCATGAATTTCAGCAAATTATGATGCATATGTATACGTGGGTGTATATATTTATGAGCGAGTTTTGCACTTGAGTGAAAAAAAGAGAAAAGGTCTTTAAGAAAGAAAGACTTGGAAAGACAGTAATGGCATTGATTCATTCTTATATTCTTTTTTTTTTTTTTTGTACAATGGGGAAAAAATAAAATAATAATAATAATTACAATTTTCACTCATTTTCACTCAAACATAACATTTTGAAGCAGAAAAACTGTCCAATATTTTGGAACACTGTCAAATGGTGCATAAAGTTTAGTAGCAGAAATGTTCTTTACTGGCCACATAATTTTATTTTGCATTTTAAAATATAAATATATTATTCAGAATGTCACACATGAAAAATAATAATAATAATAAAAAATAAAAACTATAATAGTATGTCAATGATAAAAAAAAAACAATAACATGCATTATTTATTTATTTAGTTTTTAAAGAAAATGATGGATATTTTAGGATGAATAAGCAATTATTCTTATAATAGCTTTTTTTGCCATTCTTATTTATTTCAATTATTGTAATACTGATTTTTTTTTTATCACAGGTAAAAAAATAAAATAAGATATGCATGAAGTACAGGTCTATCTATCTATCTATCTATCTATCTATCTATCTATCCTATTATTATATATTTATATTATATATCTTTTACTATTATCATATATAATATATATATATATATATATTATATATATATCTATTATCTATATTTCAAGCTATGAATATAGCTATTGCTGTACAGTAATGAGAATATCACTATGCGGTCCTAAAAATAAGCTTAATTTTATTTTTATTTTTTTATTTTTGATGTTAAATTGAAATGTGATCTGGTCGTGTTTTGTGAGATACACCTGTATTATATATAGTTGATTCCTTCTGTTTGGGTA
The DNA here is from genome assembly GCA_023376895.1 of Aspiorhynchus laticeps. NCBI lineage: Eukaryota > Metazoa > Chordata > Actinopteri > Cypriniformes > Cyprinidae > Aspiorhynchus > Aspiorhynchus laticeps. Next base: position 43,564,208 of record CM041802.1, read on the forward strand.
AATTCTTGAGAGCATTTGATTGCATGTGCATTTATATTTTTGGTTGTTTTCCCAGAAGAGAAAGAAACAAATGACGAATCTATTTTAAATGCATAAATCTGCTGAACGTTTCCAAGCGTCTGATGATTTGTGAGCTCCAGCCTCGAACAGCTCGTCGCTGACAGACAGATGGAGGTTCTGCTGTCTGTGTCTGTGTCAGGACGAACAAACACAGATGGAGTTCAACTTACAAACCAGCAACCGCACTCGTCCTCGCCTGTCTGTCACTCTCTCAGCCCTAATGAATCATTCCCAAAGAGACGTCTGTGATACGGGACAACCGCCCAATTAAATAGTGGACCAAACGACACCAGCCACGTGTTTGGAAGACAAGCAACACAATTAGACTGTTTTTGTTGCCGTCACAGTTTTTTCAACTGCTTACAAACTCTTTCCTTGTCACACAGTTTCTGAAAGCTGACACTCAAACAGAAGACTAACCAACGAAAATTCTACTAACCAATGTAAAAAATGTTTTTTAGTACACCGTAAACCCGAACAGTGAAATGGATTAAATGAAATGAGTTAATTTCACTCAAATAATAATGAAAGTTCATTGGACTTAATTGAAATAAGCTCTGTAAACTCAAAATGTCATTAAAATGATTGAGTTTTCTAGTTCCCAGCATGCTTTGCATCAGACAACAAGGAAAATAAATGATGAAATTAAGTGTTATTTTGTGTGTTTTGCACAAGATTAACATAGGGAGACATAAGTTAGTACTTCAAAGTTGTGTTATGTTAGGATTTACATAGTTTTTGGTTATGCTGGTTTTGTAGTGTTACCATTGTGGTGAAGAGTAGAGCCTGTGGCTAGGTTGAATATGGACAGCAAAATTTATGCTTTATGACTATTTACATGCAAATATAGTGAGTCTTTTTTGATAACTACATTAGCATGTGCTAGAGTGATTTTGCTAATTAGTATTTAAATAAAGATCAGAATGAATGTGGTGTTCATGGAAGCAAGTTGTTTGTAAATATAATTGTGAAGAGTGGGTGGGATCATGGAAGAGAGGCTTGGATTGGCTCCCATGGCTCTAAGCCCCGCCCCACTACCTCTACTAACTTAAACAAATTGAGTTCATTTACTCAAATGTTTTGAGACAATAAGTTTCCTCAAATGTGTTGAGTATTCTTAACTTATCAGTGTAGAAGTCAGTTTAATTTTTTTTGTGTGAACTGAATAAAAATACTCTAAAAATGTCGCTTGCAAAAGTTGTTTACTTTACTTAGATACTCGAGTATTTGTTCACAAAATATCCAAATGTTCTCCCAACTTTTCATATTGAGTCATCTGAACAAACAATTTTACATGAACATTGCACACGTTCCCAGCATGCATTGCAGCTTGAAACCATTTCATGTTAATTATTATTAAAATATTATAATTGTTTAAAATTTTACTGGCTTGATTTATGCTGCTGCTGCTGTCAGTTAGCTGTCATGTGGATCAGAGTTCATATTTTTACTGATTTAATATTTGTTGATCCTCACTATGTTTGATAATCATGTGGTGAGGTACTGTCTATGTGCATCTCATTATGCTCATTATGTCTATTAGCATAAATGTTTGCTTTAGTTTATATTATGTAGAAGGCTTTGGAAATGAACATAAGTCTAAAGAAAGATGATTATTAATAAAAAGATCAGCATTGCTATGCTAAAACATCTTTGGTTGCTCTGACAGATGTTTTAACACTCAGTCGACTGACTTTTATTCATTAGATGAACTAAAGTTTTTAAGTTGTCGTTAAGTTGCTAGTTGAGTTAACTTAAAAAGTTGATTGTGAAAGGTTGCCTTATTTTTTTTGAGTTATGTCAAGTTTTGTTTTTTTTACAGTGCAGAAGCACACACCAAATCTGCACTAATTCTCCGTCTTTGACTCAGTTTTCAATTTCATAAAACACTTTTTGCAAAACACAACACAGTTCTCTATGCAACACAAATCTAACAGGAATTAATATTATGGCAACGGTGTTTGCAAATGTTTGCTTTTGAGATGTGTTTGTGATATTTTGAATGCAGTGCTTCATGTGAGGCATTTTGCATTTTATGTGCAATTCTTAGATTTATGTGTAAAGTTTTGAAAAAAAAAAAAAGAGGCAAAGTTTTGAAAATGTGTGTAAGTTGTTGAAAAAAACGAAAATATTTGACTTTCAAGCACAACTGTTTAGCCTGTGTTTTGGGTCAACAGGGGGCGCTGCTTCAGCATCCTGATCAATACATCTCATTCTGTCCTTGCACGTGCAGTTACACTGAGAAGAAATATCAGACGAGAAAAAGCAGTAGTTTTATTCGCGTTATTTGTAACTTATATGTGCGAGACTTCCGGTGTCATTCACTTCCAGTTATTTTTAGCGGTATAATTTGCTGCTTGATAATGCAAATATTATTTAAAAAAATATATATTATTGTAATGCATAGTCATTATTAGCATCTAAACGATATATATATATATATATATATATATATATATATGATATATGCATATATTTTATATCATGTATTCATAGCAATATTTACCTTATTTACCGATAATGAATCGGAAGTCACGCACATTCACAGAAAATTTTACTTTCATATCTATACATAATGTTATGTGCTTATTTTCTTGTTGTTAAAATGTTAAAGAAAATAGTATTACAACAATTGATAAGTAATGACAAAATTACCCTCAAGAAGTGAGCAAAATCTGACTCTCAATCCTCAAAACTACGATTTAAAAAAGGCCTATATCTTATTATATATGGCAGATTATTATTATTTATTTATTTTAAATAAATCATTATCGTTATATATAAACATAAACATAGTTAAAAAAAACACATTTATTATTAATTAGCTATATTTTTTGTAGGTCTCATGGTGACGTCCGTATGACTCATGAATAAAATATAGGCCTATATTTTTTTTAATGATGCAATCAAACAATCGAATTAATATATTTAGTAATAACAAATGATTAAAAATCAAATAATTGTCTTTCTAAAAATGCAAAAACTTTGGTGAATGTAGTCATTAACATTAGTTGTGTGTTTACGTTTGTTGTGTGTGTGCGTGCGTGCTTGTGTTGTGTGTGTGTGTGTGTGTATGTGTCCTTCATGCAGATGAGTGTGTATCGCTCTCTGTGACGTCTTTCTCTCTCTCACTTCACAGCTCGCGTTATTGCGCAACGCGACGACACGAACGCACCGGACTCGGTTCGGTTGAGTTCGGTTCCGACGGAACCCCACCAAAGAGTTCAGATGTTGCTCGGAGCGATGACGGACAGCCAGGTGCACGCGCATTGCTCGTCCCCGACGCCGCTGGTCCTGATGCTGCGTGCGCACGAGCATCGGCAGCATCACTGAGACGCTCAGGATCGGATGAAGCGATGCCAGCCGCTGACAGACCGTCACCGAACCTCCTCCGAGCCGGCGAATAAACACTCATCCTCAGCGAACCGCTTCATCATCACGAACCCCTGCGAGGACGCGGATCCGATGCTTTGACTTCGTGAGATCTGCGGCTTTTCTTCCACATTCTGGAGAGACTCCTGCGCTTTAATCTGGATATGTTGAAAGGCACGTAAGGATGGATGGGATTATTAGTGTTTTGGGGGTCCTGACGCTCGTTTTGGAGGGCATCTCATGCCAGGGAGTGTATGGTAAGTGCCAGCTTGCAGCTCATACAGATGCATTTATATGCCAGTCAACATTCTGTGTGTTCATGTGAACAGGTGCCATTTCACAAACCATCCAGCATGAGATCTTCCCAACAACCAATCTACAGGTTTTTAGAAGGAAAAACGATGCATTATAGACACCAGATCCACCACTGATTCATTGCAAATAACAGTTGAACGTTTTAGAATTAGAAAACACAATCATTTTAATTGCAAAAGTTTTTTTTTTTCAGGTGTAATATTTAGCCATCATGTGCATTTTCATTGCATGACATAGTTCAATATTCCAAATTCACAAGAAAAATGTATGCAAATAGCCATGATATCTAATGTGCATGTTGCATGCTAAATGGTTCATCTATTTGTTTTCCTCATTTAATGGAAGTCATTGCAAAGAAGTAGAAATGCTTCAATATTCCCAGTGTACAAGGAAAAATAATGCAAATGTGCCCATTGCATGCTAAACAGTTCAACCAATGGGTTCTTCACATTCAACTGCATTGCATTTAACAAACACTGCAACAGAAGTTATTTAATTTCATAAAAGAAACATTGTAGAAATGCCTTAAAACAAGGTAATCCACAAGGTAAAATAATGCAAATAGCAAATATATCTATATTGCAAATGTGCATATTGCATGCTATAGTTCCTCCATTTGTTTTCCTCATTTAATGGAATTCATTGCATTGCATTTACTGTAAGAAACACTGTAGAAATGCTTCAATATTCCCAACGTACAAGGAAAAATAATGCAAATGTGCCCATGCCATGCTAAACAGTTCATCCATTGGGTTCCTTACATTCAACTGAAGTCATTGGATTGTATTTAAGAAACCCTGTAGAAACGCAACAGAAGTCATTGCATTGTATTAAAGAAACGTTGTGGGAATGCAACAGAAGTTATTTAATTGCACTGAAGAAACATTGTAGAAATGCCTTAATGTTCCCAATCCACAAGGTAAAATAATGCAAATAGCAAGTATATCTATTGCAAATGTCCCAGTTGCATACTAAACAGTTCATCCAACTGGTTTTCCTTAATGGAAGTCAATGCATTGCATTAAAGAAATGCTGTAGAAATGCTTCATTATTCCCAGTCTAGAAGCAAACATTATGCTATGCATTCTAAACAGTTCATCCATTGGGTTTTTCTCACATTTAATGGTAGTTGCACGAAGAAACATTCATGCATTTTAAATTGCATTGGAGAAACGTTGTCGAAAAGCTGTGTGGATGCTGTTTAATGTGTTATCGTGGTTGCAAATGTCACAGCAAGTGTCTGAAATCTGCATATGTCGAGCTCTAGCCTCTCCTTATCCTGCATTCTCATCGTGTACTAAGCAACTAGTGGCATTCTAGTAGTGTAGTGTGGGTTAACCAGAGCTTTGCATGACCATGAGTCATAATGTGCAAATGTCATGAGGGAAAACATCTAAGCATTGTTTACTGTGGGCCGCTGTTGCTCAGGGCCGATCTGACTGGCGGGTCACGCGTTGAGATGGTGGGCGTAATATCAACTAGATGGCTTTTGTTTCTGGAGTCGGTTCACATCGAGAGGGGCACGCAGGATAGTGCACATGTGTCTCTGAGGGGCTAATAGGATAATAGAGTTTGGGCAGAGCCGGGTTTCGCTGATCCATGAGAATGCACTTTAAAATCAATGACTTCAGCGCCCGTGGAGGAATGGAAATGACGGTGTGAGATGCTGGTGAATGCCAACACGCTCTGAGACGCGCAGCAGTATATGTTTCCTAATTAGTTTTAATTATAGAATCGCTTCAAGTGTTCACTGCTCCCTACACACTCAGCAGGGGACACTTAAAGGAGTAGTTCACCAAAAGTAAAAATGTGTTGTAAATGTGCTCATCCTCAGTTCATCAGAGATTAGGTTTAATTTGTTTCTTCATCAGGTTTGTAGAAATGTGTCTCTGCATCAGTGTCTCAGCAATGGATGCTCTGCAGTGAATGGGTGCCGTCAGAATGAGAGTCTGATAAAAACATCACAATAATCCACACCACTCCAGTCCATCAGTTAACATCTGGAGAAGACAAAAGCTGAAACAAATCCAGCATTAAGATGTTTTTAATTTTGAACCGTCGCTTCTGGCCAAAATATGAGTCCATAATTCATAATAATGCTTTCCTCCAGTAAAGAAACTACAATTCACTCCAAAAAGGCCTAAATTTAAGATATATGTATTTGAAATGCATATAAAATGTCCATGCATTTTAAATTAAACTAATAAACTAAATGTGATGCATATTTGTTAGTAACAAATTAGTAAAAAAAAAAAAAAAAATTCCTATACAGCATTTTTTCTGGCCAAAATATATTTTAAATAAATTCTAAATATATGTTGAAATTAGTGACGCTCAAGGAATTTTTTTTTTTGCTTGTTTTTTTTGAAAATGAAAATATATTTAGTTTTAACCTTCTAATGCCAAAATATATTTCAAAATGTAAAATGGCCAAAACATGTTGTGGAAGAAAATATATTAATGTAAAGATATTTTAGCAAATATATACTTTTTGTCATTTATTTTTTTGTATGTTTTGAATTATATTATATTATATTGTATTATAATTTGCCATATTGTTTTATTTAAATAATCATGTTTTCAAAATGCATGTATTCATACTTAGAATCAACATAAATCTGTTTATTGTGAAAACAAGTTTTAGATAACAAGTATGGACATTGTTCAAATATAAATAAATAGCAGTATTCAGTTCAGTTAAACTTTATGAGATTGAAACAATTCATAATTATCAATGATAAATATGGTTAATGTGCATTTAACACACATTCAGTGTATAAGTACTATTACAAAAATCTGAGCTGTTTCATTTATGTATGACTGACAAATATGCATCACGTTATGTTGATCAGTTTATGTTACAACTCTGTAAACCAAACAAATAGAAGTTATATATGCAATTCAAATGCATATATCATAACTTTAGGCCTACGTTCCAACAAGGTCATCAAACACAGATGACATCTGAGTCATGCAGATTTGGAGTTTCAGCAATAATAACATGTGTAAATAAATATAATTACTGCATACATTAAATTAATTTAATCTGAACTGTTTTGTGAGCTGCGCTGATGATAATGGTGTCACATCTGGAGATCTTAACTCACCTCAGGACTAGTTCTGGTTAGTGGTCACCATGTGTATCTGAGGTGAAATAAGTGACATAAGACAGTTTTCTCTTGTTTTAGCTGAACTTGTGTAGCACTGAGGTGCTTCTGATGCTCATTTTCTCTGAAGTGATCTGTCGATGCACACTTGTTCTCTATATGCCATTAGCAGCACTCGCTCCCTATGATCTGGAACCCGTTTAAGTCCACTTCACAGTGCACAGCTGGGTGATTGGATCGAGGATCTGTCTGTCGTATCCCATCATGCATTAGTGCAGTGTTTGGACAGACGGTGTAATGTGTGTAACCTGATGATTAGTCATTTGTGTTATGAATCCCAGTCTAAACATCATTATGAAGATGAAGGTTGGCTTTATGTGGCATGCTGTAATATTTGATATTAGTCTGGGTTTATTGTTGGTTGGACGAGAGCTGTGGTGTCATTTAGTTCATCGGTAACACTTTACAATAAGATTACATTAGTTAGTAACATAAGTTAGTTAACAATAATGGAAAATATTCTAAAGAATGTATTTATTAATCTTATTTAATGATAATTTCACCAATTCTTAATGCATTATTAAACTTAAGTGTTGCATCTGTTAATATTATTTAATATTTCAACCCGATCTCATGAAAATAATACATAAATAAATTATAAATAAATAATACGCCAAATAAAAACAAAAACTCGTGGTATTGATATGCAAAAATTGACTTTGGAGTGTATATGCTACACGGTGGGTAGGATTAGGGTTGTGGGGTAGATGCGTATCATATGTACGCGAAAACTACGTATCATATGCACGCCGACAAATTTCGTATCATATGCACAGGAAAACTATGTATTATATGCACGCCAAACATGTTCGTATCACATGTACGCCAAAGTCAATTTTTGTGTATCAATACCACGAGTTTTTGTTTTTATTTGGCGTATTATTTATACGCATTTTCATGAGACCGGGCTCAATATTTATATACGTATTTTATGTATTTTATGTGTGTATATATCAAAATATACAAAAAATGGCAAAAATTATATTTGCTAAAATATATTTACAGAAATATATTTTCTATGAATGTTTTGGCCATTTTTGTATAGTATTGAAATAAAGGTTAAATTTTTTTTAATTGAAAATACTTTTTATTGAGCCTCACTGTTTACATTCATTCATTCATTCAATCATTCATTCATTCAATTCATTCATTCATTCATTCATTCATTCAATCATTAAATAATTCATTCATTCAATCATTCAATCATTCATTCATTCATTCATTCATTCATAATCATTCATTCATTCATTCATTCAATCATTCATCATTCATTCATTCATTCAATCATTCATTCATTCAATCATTCATTCATTCATTCATTCATTCATTCATTCATTCATTCATTAAATCATTCATTCATTCATTCATTCATTCAATCATTCATTCATTCATTAAATCATTCATTCATTCATTCATTCATCATTCAATCATTCATTCATTCAATCATTCAATCATTCATTCATTCATTAAATCATTCATTCATTCATTCATTCATTAAATCATTCATTCATTCAATCATTCATTCATTAAATCATTCATTCATTCATTCAATCATTCATTTCATTCATTCATTCATTCAATCATTCATTCATTCATTCATTCATTCATTCAATCATTCATTCATTCATTCAATCATTCATTCATTCATTCATTCATTCATTCATTCATTCATTCATTCAATCATTCAATCATTCAATCATTCAATCATTCATTCATTCAATTCATTAATTCATTCAATTCATTCATTCATTCAATCATTCATTCATTCATTCATTCATTCATTCATTCATTCATTCAATCATTCATTCATTCATTCAATCATTCATTCATTCATTCATTCATTCAATTCATTCAATCATTCATTCATTCATTAAATCATTCATTCATTCATTCATTCAATCATCAATCATTCATTCATTCATTCATTCAATCATTCATTCATTCATTCAATCATTCAATCATTCATTCATTCATTCATTCATTCATTCAATCATTCATTCATTAAATCATTCATTCATTCATTCATTCATTATCATTCATTCATTCATTCAATCATTCATTCATTCATCCGTTCATTCATTCATTCATTCATTCAATCATTCATTCATTCATTCATTCGTTCATTTTTGCCATATAGGATAACATGAGCTAATAAAGAGCAATATTAACAAGCATAAATAAATACAGTGTAAAATGTAATGCTCATTGTTATTTAATGCAGTAACTCACATTAACTAACGAGACCTTATTGTAAAGTCTTGCAGCAGAGTCTGAACCGGTGTTGTTCTCCTGGGAAGATCTTCTTGACGAGTGCTGAAGTTGTAATTGTGTCGTGATGAGCGCTTGAGTGCTTTTGGACAGAATAAATGGATTTGCTGGTTATTTTCATATTTCTTTCTCTTTCACTTCCCAACAAACACCTTTTTTTTTTTAATTGCTGATGAAGAGCAAAAGATTAAGTGTGGAACTGATGCTGAGTTTGTGCTGTTGATGATTATCATGCTGCCACAGAGGATGATGGGAAATGTAGTTTGCATTTATTTATTTATTTTTTTATTTTTTTTTTTAGCTTGACAGTCGTGATTATTAAAAAAATGCTCTTTTTTCGTTCTACAGAATGTTCGGTGTTTTATTACTTTAACCAGTTAGAAGAAGCTTATTACTAAGACTGTGTTTTCTTGTGAAAAAGAAGTGTGCTTAATAGTGTTGAATAGTGTACCTTTTAAAATATACTTTTAAAAAACTGTATGTGCAGCTAATATAATATTCATTAAATAAAAAGCCTTTTAAGTGCACTTAAAGAGAAACACTTCCATGAGTGTTTCCTAACACATGTAAGTAGACTTTTAAAAAGTGACCCGTGTAATGATGTCAAATGAACAGTTTTACTGTAAAATACACTTTAAATCATAGTTTTAATAAACTTTTGTCACGCTTTTAAGATGTACACTTACTTAAAGCACATGCAAAGTACTTTAAATTAAAATTTTCAAATGCACTAAATTGCAACTTCATTATTAAAAATGTGTAATTACAAATATATTTAAATGCATGACATACAAGTTTCAGTGGAATTACATTAAAGTAGTAGCACATTAAACCATATTTCAAAGACAATAGAAGTAATTATTAACTTGCATATTAAAATGCACTTAAGTGGATAAAAAAAGCACTCCTAATTTCAAATAACTGCTTTTAATATGCATGCAAATGACATGCAATTAAGTGTCTGAAAACATTGCATTCGGTTGCATTATCAAGCACTCATTTTAAAAGTATGCTAAAATGTACTATCTTTCAATTTTTGAAATTGAAGAGGGACGGGTTGAAGGTTTTTCATCCATGATGATGATTGTAGAGATGAAGTGTGGGAACCGTGTGTCGTTGCATAACGTTGTTTCATGCGATGCCTCTGTTCTTTAAAGCGTCAGGATGAATGAAAACAAGGCTGCTGTGCTTTATTCCCTGCGCCGGCCGCTAGTGAAGTCTCAGCATCTCCTCGGGTCTCTGTTCACGGCGAGCTTCAGATGCCCGCCGTCTAAACTATGCAAATGCATTCCACCAGTGCAACTAAAGCGCTCTTTGTTGCTTCTCTGCGCCTCCTCCAGAGCTCTTTATCAATTCCCTTGGATCAGGAGCCTGCGTTTCCTACTGTAATGAGAGCCAGAGCGAAGCCCTGCTGCTGTTTGACGCAACCTCACACACTTCTGCTAGCGTGTTCATAGAATGAGATTTGAGAAATTTACATTTTGAATTGGTAAAATGCATATATAATGCATAAGATGCATATATAATTTTTCCATGCATTTGCATTATTTAACTAATAAATGTAATGTGATGCATATGTGTCAGTCATACATCAATGAAACAGGTCAGATTTCTGTAATAGCTCTAATAAACTGGATGTGTTTTAAATGCATGATAACCAGATTTATATATTAATCATTAATAAATTCAAATTGTTCTAATCTTATAAATGTATCTAATTAAATATTGCCTGTTACTCAGCTAGCCATATTTTAATCAGGGTATTTTGATACTAGGGTTATTATAATAAACTAAATCTAAAACCATTAAAAAAGTTACTTGGAATAAAATGGAATAAAATAAATTATAACTGAAATAAAATAATATATATATATAATAATAATATTTATATAATATATATAAATATATATATATATAATATATATAATATAAAACTTATTTTATTTCAGTGCAATTTCCAAGGCAAAATTTCTTTCTTTTTTCTTTTAACTTGATGTAATAAATAACTAAAAATAAATAACAAATAAAAATATAGACATATAAAAAAAAAAAAAAAGCTAATAAAAATGACAAAAAAATAAAACCAACAAAATTACTAAAACTTTGACTAAAATTAAAGTAAAAAAAAAAAAAATTCTAATTCAAAATATTAACAAAACCTATGATACTGAAATAACACTGGTTCATACTTTTGAACTGAATAAATGTAATTGTTTTCATAATGAACAGATTTGTACTGATTCTAAGCTATTTGCATAAATGCATTTTGGAAATGATTCTTTTAATAAAATCTAATAGATGCAAATAGTTAATAATAATCTGTGCAATGATTTCTTGAGTGCTGAAACCTGACCTGCTTCTTTTATGTATGACTGACAAATATGCATCCCATTAAGTTTATTAGTTTGAAACTGTGTGAGCGAAATTAATGGGAATTTTATATGCAATTCAAATACATAAATCTTAAATTTAGGCCTAAATATTTTTATGAGTGTAATAAGGTGCTTCTCAACTCGGTTTATTACAAGAACCACTTTTGGTGTTAAACATCAGCTGGGAATCCTTAAAATCAAACACTGAAATAATATGATCATGAACCACCTGACAATATGCAGATTATTAATATGACACAGACTGAATGAAATTGACGATTCTGGCTTCTAGGCTCAAATGTCTGTTGAATTTTAATCAAGTTTTATGCCAATAATTCACTGTAAACACACTGTGTTCAGCACAAGTCAGTTTTAGTTACAGAAAATTGTAATGTTAATGTTTATAATATCTTAATATCTTCATGTAGGCGCATTTAGCAGATTAGAGATGGATGATTATATAGTCTATATTTTGCGATGATATAAACAATAATGTAGTTGAGATTTGCTGTAGCATAAATTGCGTTATATGAGTAAACTGCACTGTAAAATTGATTTTCAAAGTTGCAAAGAACCAAAAAAAAAAAATTGTTTTACAAGAAAATATTTATTTTTTTCTGCTCCAAAATTTCATGCTTAATTCAATGTGTTACTTGCCATTTTTTGTAATTCTGTTTCTTTGTGAAGTTTTCAAGCAATTTCTGAGTGAAAATGATGAAGTAAATTCATATTTAAATTATGATTGTTTGATGCATTTCATGACACTTTAAATAAATGTAGTTTGAAAATATGATTATTTAAAGAAAATCAAATTGATGCAAATATTTATGTGTTTAATTAGCATTAGTGAGATACTATTATAGTTTTATTTCTTTTGGTAATTTTTAGTAGTTAGGGTTAATCTATTAATTTTTGTTATTTTAGTACATCAAGCTAAACTAAAAGAAAATGAGAAATATTAAAATATGTTTTAAATAAAATTTTTAATGAAATTAGATTTTTTATATACATTTGATATTTTATAAAATATCAAAAACATCATCTTTTATAATTTATTTCAGGTAATATTTTTGTTTCAAGTTAAAAAGTCAGTCCTACAGCTTTTTTCCCTCTAAATGCAGATAAAGTTTTATATATTATATGTACTGTAATATATTATATATATCTGTGTGATAATATAGTTTCCAGTTGTATGTATATATAGGTGTCACATGTCTCATTTGTCTAGTTGGACTAGATTCTTCCATGTAAGATGAATTTGTGTTGAAATACTATAGAGTTGATTAGACACGTGACCTTAGACCTCAGTGTTTTAAAGCCAATCAGTCTGTCATCGCTGTGCAGTTATATGATGAGATGTGTTTTATTATTGCTGTTCTTCTTTGCTGTCAGAGCGGAGCGGAGCTGAGTTGAGAAGCGCTGAGCTGACGGCTGTAGTGTGAATCTTTCATGCACACTTCTCTCTCTTCAGCTTCACTGGACTTTGCTGTTTTGCTAACTGAGTGCTGAAGTGCCTGCTGTACGTTACTGTAGATCAATAGAAGTGCTGTAGAGAACTGACACGAGAGCGCTGGGAAAACACAGCGACTTCCCAAAGAGATCATCACATCTGTACATGCGTGACTTCAGATACTTCTGGAGCATGGCTATCATTTCAGATACTGACACTGTAGTTACTGCAGGCACTGTGACCATAACAAAAGTTTGAAATTATTAAGATTTTTAAATGTTATTTTTAAGTCTCTTCTGCTCACCAAGGCTGCATTTATTTGATCGAAAATACAGTAAAAATTGTGAAATAGTTTTGTAATGTAAAATAACTGTTTTCTATGTGAATGTGTTAAACTGTAATTTATTTCTGTGATCAAAGCTGTATTTTCAGCATCATTACTGCAGTCTTCAGTGTCACATGATCTTCAGAAATCATAATAATATGCTGATTTGCTGCTCGAGAAACATTTCTGATTATTATCAATGTTGAAAACAGTTGTGCTGCAATATTTTTGTGGAAACCGTGATACATTTTATTTTTCAGGATTCACTTATGAATAGAAAGTTCAAAAGAACAGCATTTTTTTGAAACAGAAATATTTTGTAACATTGTCTTTACTGTCACTTTTGATCAATTGAGTGCTTGATATAGATACTGACTAAGCGGTGTTAAAACTATAGCGTTCCTTAGAGATCATCACATTTTTATTTGATTTTAACTTCTGGAGCTGTGCTAATCAGCTTGCAGAAGGACACTCGTTCGTGCCATGACTTGCCATAAAAATTTGAAATGTGCTATATGATGATAACTGCAGAATGGATTTTAAGTCTGCTCGCACAGATTTATGCCAATGTTGAATCAAAATTTGAATATTTTTTGTACGAATGTTTGAGTTAACTTTTAATCATGAATGGAATGAATTTGCATTCTGCGTCCAAAGCTTGATTTTCATGACATTGAACTAGCATCTTCAGTTTCTTTATTAAGTGAATTAGGTTTAAATCGCAGTTTGCATGAATTAATTATATTTCTGCAATTTTACACTAATAATCCACGATGATCGTAATTACACTAAGCTGAAATGCACATTAAATAACACATTGTCAAAAATTTTGAAGTCCAAAAAATTTCAGAAATCATTTTCAAAGACCATGTCTTATTAATTGTCCAGTCCCTAGCTCCCTGTAGTTCGCACCCTGACTTAACCCAAACTTTTAAATAGTAGTGTATCATGGTTTCTGAAGGATCGTGTGACGCTGAAGACTGGAGTAATGATGCTGAAAAATCAGCGCTGCATCACAGAAATAAATTACAGTTTAACACATATTCACACAGAAAACAGCTATTTTATATTTTAATATTTAAATTTTTACTGTATTTTTGATCAAATAAATGCATTGGACTAATATATATTCATCAGGTTGATTAATTTTTTTTGGGTCAAAAACTGTCACTAAATTGGCTGATTCTTGCCCCCCCCCCCCAAGGACAATACATTTTTACATGATTTTTAAGTAAATATTTGGCAAAACAAGTGATTTGTTTATAAAATGGCAATTTTGTGAACATTTTATTTGCTATAATCATACTGCAACATTCATATCAACATTACATTGGCAACCAGCATCAGCCAATTAGAATATACACGTATCAGTTTACTATTAATTCTAAACATTTGCCATCAGCAGAGTCTGTGGTTGCTGCAGGTCCCGCTGGTTTGGTGTCAGACTCATTGACAGTCTCATGCTAATCTTTCCGCGTGTCGCTTTAGCCCACACATCCAGTCCAAGTGCCGCTCCTGCGTGAAGTGATGTCTGTTGTCATGGCGACAGCATCCGCCGCACACTTCTCGCATCCTCGCAGCAGAGAGTCAGTCGCTCAAACTGATGTGAAGTGATAGCGACCTGAGAGAACGAAAGCAAGAAATCAGCGTTTCATCTCACAGGTGTCTGTTTATCTGAGGTGTAACGGGTCACAGTAAACGTGTCCAAACGCATCGAACACTCAAACGTCACGCAGCAACAAGCCGTGTTTTTACTGCGTTCATCTGTCGGTATGTAGGGCAAACGCAGGAGGGGGTGTTTGTGCAACCGAAGACTGATGCATCATTTGCTCACAGGAGCCAAATCGATTGCATTTGTACACATGAGCGTGTGTAATTTGAGCATTTGAAGCCAACAGATGATATCTTTGACCTCAAAAGTCATAATTATGAGATGAAAAGTTGTAATTGACATACTAAGTCATACAAAGTTATCAAAATTATGGTGTAAAAATCATAATTATGAGATCAACATTCAAACTTATTACTTTAGAGTTCAAATTGACATCCTAAATTGGAATTATGACTTTAAAAGTCAAAAAAAAAATTTTTTTACATTATAAAAATTATTTAAATTATAATTTATAATTTAAATTATACAAGTTATAAGTATGAGATAAAATGTCGACATTGAGATAAATCGAAATTATGACATACTAAATTGTAATTATAAGATTGAAAATTCTAAATTATAATATCAAGTAGTATTTGTCTTTTTTATGTCATGTCATGTTCATCTTTTACTCATAATTGACTTCTAATGAATGTGACTTTTTATCTCATAATTTAGAATTTTTTGTCAATTTTGACTGTCATAATTATGACTTATCTTATAATTTCAACTTTTTATATCATAATTTATACTTTTTATCATAATTATGACAAAAATAAGTCATAAGTTGAAATTTAGTCATGAATTATTACTAAATTTCAACTGTCATAATTTTGACTTTATCTCATACTGTAATTTAAAGTTTTAGTCTTAATTATGACAATTTTAATTTATAAAATCAGAATTTTGACTTTTTCTCATATATATTTTTTTGTCATAATTATGACTTGAATTAGT
Organism: Aspiorhynchus laticeps; assembly: GCA_023376895.1. Taxonomy (NCBI): domain Eukaryota; kingdom Metazoa; phylum Chordata; class Actinopteri; order Cypriniformes; family Cyprinidae; genus Aspiorhynchus; species Aspiorhynchus laticeps. The sequence continues at coordinate 43,580,145 of CM041802.1, forward strand.
ATGTCATAATTTCGACTTTTAATTTTATAATTTCGACTTTTGTCGTAACTATGAATTTTTATGTCATAATTTCAATGTAGTGTGACAATTATCTCATAATTATGACTTTTAAAGTCATGCTGCCATGACTTTATGCCGTATGTGTTGCATTCATCTGTCAGTATGTAGCAGATTTGTCACAGGAGCCAAATCGATTGCAGTTGTACATGTGAACGTGTGTGATTTGAGCAATCGAAGCCGTCAGATGATATCGATGTTATAACAAGCCTGTGTAATGAGATGTGATGAGCGATGAGCGCTGGGCTGAAAGATGATCAGAAATCTCATGGATTCTGGTTTTACTGCTTGTGTTGGACCTCTATATTTATTTCTCCCTTACAGTGGAACCTGCGGGTTTAGTCTTGTGTTTCTGTGCACTGAAAAACATTTAGTGTAAAAACTATTTTTCACTCATAAATTCATAGCAAATTTCACAATTAAATATTGAACTTTGGAAGCCCATTGTCAGTACATAAGAAACATGTTTTGGTAAGACGTAATTACTTCAAAAGTCATGATTATGAGATGAAAAGTCAAAAGTGTGACTTTGAAAGTCATAATGATGATAAAAAAATATGATAAAAGTTGGTATTAAGAAATAAAAAGTTGTAATTATGAGATAAAAAGTCAAAATTATTATATACCACATTGAAATTATGACACAAAAAGGTAAAATTATGAGATAGAAAGTTAAAATTATGAGTCAAAATTATGACATAAAAAAAAATCATAATTACGAGATAAATATGTTAGTATTGAGAAATAAAAAGTTGTAATTATGAGATAAAAAGTCAAAAGTTGACATTGAGTTTAAAAGTCATAATTATAAGATAACTAAGTCTTAAAATCTAAATGATTGCATACCAAGTCAAAATTATGACACAAAAAGTTACAATTATGAGATAAAAAGTCAAGTATTATATAGTAATTTCTGTCTCATAATTTCAATTTAATATGTAATAGTTTCAGTCTATAAAGTCATAAATTAGAAATTTTAATGTCATAATCAACTTTATATTATTTCATCTTAGTATGTCAATTGCAGCTTTTTATGTCATAATTATGACTTTTTAGAATTTCAACTTAGTATGTCATAATTTTGACTTTTTATCATTTTGACTTTGTCATAATTTCACATTTTTGTCGCAATTTTGACTTTTAAAGTCATAATGTCAACCTTGTATCATAATTATGACATAGTAAGTCAATTTCGACTTATGTCATAATTTCACTTTAGTATGTCATAATTTTGAATTTTTATCTCATGATTATGACTTTGAAAGTCCCGCAGCAACAAGCCGTGGCTTTATGCCGTATGTATTCATCTGTTGTATATAGGTCAAACACATATACAGTATATGATCACATCAACAGAATAATGCAGAACCTGTAACAAAATATTATTGTAATAGAAGTGCATTGTTATTGCAAAGTATATAAAATATTAGTATAATATCGTTATCATTTATTTTTTTGTTTTTTTTGTTTTTTTTTTTAAATGGATTTTTTTTTACACCTTATTTGCAATTTGTTTTAATTAATATTTATTTATATAAATAATACATGGATAAATGTCATGTAATCGAATTCATTATATAATAAACTGATCACACTTCTCGATCACTAAGATCATTGGTCATTTATTCCTTCATCCGTTTAGTCTTTCATTCACTCGCTCCGGTTATGTTTTCAGTCTCTGATCATCAAACTGTCTGTAGCGACCGTGAAAAAAGTTTTCATTTATAAAGCTCTAAAAACCTTACTGACTGGTGTTTTAGTGCACTGCCTGCAAATATGGAAAAAATAAAGGGTCTCAATTAAATATGTGCAGTTTTACATGATTAGAGCAAATTGTCACATGACCAAAGCAGTTTACTTCCTGTTTGCTCCTTGAGATGATGATGCCTGCATCAAAGCTCCAAAACAAGAGGCTAGTAAAGTGTTAATATAAAGATTTTTGGTACACATTATTATCTTTGAGGTATCTAGTATTAAAGGTGCCATAGAATGGAAAACTGTCTTTACCTTGGCATAGTTGAATAATAAGAGTTCTGTACATGGAAATGACATACAGTGAGCCTCAAACACCATTGTTTCCTTCTTATGTAAATCTCGTGAATAAAAAAGACCACTGAAAAATAGGCGAATCAGAACATAACACCGACTGTGACATAACAGTCCGGATCACTAATAGTTACGCCCCCAACATTTGCATAAACCCGCCCATGTTCTAGGCCAGCTGCCAGCCGAACCATCAGAAGTTCTGCAGGTATTGTGAAGAAACAAGTGAGGACAACAGGCAGATCATGTAAATAAATGTTATGTTCCAGGCTGTGCAGGGGATGTGAAGTGCAGGGATGGGTTGTGTCTGTATTCAGAAAGGCACGGAAAGCAAATAACGCGCTCTAATAAAATAACGCGAGCCACTAAAGGGACATGGTTAAGCTCCTTGCTAGCTGTAGCCTGTTACAGTACATAAGATTTCACTTACCACATAAACAGAGTAAGGAGAGATGACTGAGGATGATGGAGAATGATTTACAGATCCTGAGCACCACTGACAAACATCTGATCTTGTAAAATGTGTGGTAAGTACTGCCGCTCCATAGTATAAACAGAGTTCGTGCGATCACAAAAGTGAAACTAAAAAGCGATCGTGCATTTGAAAGCAGTTTCAGTGCCCTGCATATTAATAGCGGCTCCCTGATGCCCGTATTTTATTTACAGTATAATTACCTAACGATATAACTGCGCAAGAAAGTATTGAAATATATATATATTTCCCTGTGTTTCCTTCCTGTGAGCTAGTGAAACGAGCCGCACTGTGAAACAGCCAATCAGAGCAGAGCTCAACATTGAGCCGCACTGTGAAACAGCCAATCAGAGCAGAGCTCAACATTGAGCCGCACTGTGAAACAGCCAATCAGAGAAGAGCTCAACATTGAGCCGCACTGTGAAACAGCCAATCAGAGCAGAGCTCAACATTGAGCCGCGCTGTGAAACAGCCAATCAGAGAAGAGCTCAACATTGAGCCGCACTGTGAAACAGCCAATCAGAGCAGAGCTCAACATTGAGCCGCGCTGTGAAACAGCCAATCAGAGCAGAGCTCAACATTGAGCCGCGCTGTGAAACAGCCAATCAGAGCAGAGCTCAACATTGAGCCGCACTGTGAAACAGCCAATCAGAGCAGAGCTCAACATTGAGCCGCACTGTGAAACAGCCAATCAGAGCAGAGCTCAACATTGAGCCGCACTGTGAAACAGCCAATCAGAGCAGAGCTCAACATTGAGCCGCACTGTGAAACAGCCAATCAGAGCAGAGCTCAACATTGAGCCGCAATGTGAAACAGCCAATCAGAGCAGAGCTCAACATTGAGCCGCACTGTGAAACAGCCAATCAGAGCAGAGCTCAACATTGAGCCGCAATGTGAAACAGCCAATCAGAGCAGAGCTCAACATTGAGCCACGCTGTGAAACAGCCAATCAGAGCAGAGCTCAACATTGAGCCACGCTGTGAAACAGCCAATCAGAGCAGAGCTCAACATTATTATTCATGACCCTTCCAAATAAGCCAATAACAGACCGTTTCATTCTAGGGAGAAATCCTAGGGTTGTAAATGCACATGTAAAACTGTTTCTGGAGAATTTTTGCACTTACCTAAGCCACATACCTTCTGTGTAGATATCAGAGAACAATTTAAAATATTGTATCAATGCATTCTATGGCACCTTTAATATATGCATTCACATATATTCAGTTTTGTTGAGTGTGGTCATAAAATGAGTAAACAGCTCGATGGTCACAATAGTGACAGGTGGGATAACAGTGAACTTAGGTATACAATATAAATCCAATTGTTAGTGAAGATTGCACTAAAATGTTGCACTAAAATTAATAAGTTACAATATTAATGTTGTAATACTGGTAGCACTAATATAAAAAATGTGATGTATGTTACAAAAAAGTAACAATTCTGAAATACGTTGATGTTGTATTTTTTTTTGTCTTTTATCTCAGTATTCGTATCAATGTTGTATAGGTTTTTTTTATGCATATAGTAATCCTAGAATGTGATCAAACAGTTTAAAATAGCTGGGCTAAGATATATATAAAAAATGTAAGACTGCAGAAATATGTTAATTCAGTACACACATTATCCCACCGGTCACAATTGTGACCGACCATAAAACACAATTTTTCACACACTTTTCCCCAAAAAAATTCAAAGGGTTGCTAATGACGCATCATTTGGATATTTTCATGACTGGGAAAAATTTGTGATTAAACGGGTTCAGATGAAGCATCTTGTGTTGTGTATGTTGTTGGAGTTTGAAAATTCATGACAAGCTGCTGATGCAGACGTTGAGACGACGTGTAAAATATCAGTCTGGTTTGGTTTCAGTCTTGTTGCAGTGCGATGAAAGCGTCTGTCTGTCTGTCTGTCGTGAATCCAGTGTGATTCTCTCCAGAGACACAGAGATGATTGATAGATGCAGCGGCTGTCAAAACTCATCCAGACTCGGCATGGATACTCCGTCTGCTGGGACAAAAACAAGAGATGTTATGGATTCCAAAAACGGAATCTAGGAACTTTGTTTGCTCTTTCTTTACAGCAGCTCGAACTTAAAGCTGGTTTTCTGCTGAAAGTCAGCGTGAGGTTTGCAGCACGTGATGTTTCTGAGTGAAAGCGTGTCATAGATGTTTGCTGAAATCAGCTCGTGAATTCAGAGAATGAATCATAAATGTTAGATTATTAATTTCTTGCAGTGTAAAAAAGGATTTTTCAAAGTTGCAAATGAAAATAAGATTTTAGAAGAAAATACTATTTCAGTTTTTATACTTCAAAATTTCATGTTAAATTCAATGTGTTACTTTCCATTTCGGTAATTATTTGTGAAATTCACTAACAATTTCTAAGTGAAAATTGCTTCAAAGTAAATCATACACCAATTTTTTTTTCAGTATGTATGCAGATACTTATATATGAAACTTATATATATATAAATATATATATATTGCATTGCAGTTTCATTTAAATGTGTAGTTACACTTTTGGTAATTTTGTTGTGTTTTAAAGAATATATCTGTGTAGTTTAGTTTTCGGTTATCGTAGCACATCAAGTTAAACAAAACAAAAAATGTGAAATTCTGCTTGGTAACTATAGTAAAAATATATATTTTTTTATATTTTATTTTATAAAATATTTTGTTTTTTTTATATTTTATTTTAGTTAACATTTATTTTATTTCTAGTAAGGAAAATTATTTTTGTGGTTTTACTTTTATTTTAAATATAATAACTCTGATTTCATCTCTTTCAGTCATTGTCGTAGTTTTTATTTCATTTGTTAATTATGAAATAAATGGGATTAAAATCTCTTACTAAACTTTCTGTGTAAAGTTATGTATGTAGAGATTGAAGAAAAAATAAGAAACATGAAGTACACTGAAAAAAATTGTTTGGGATTTATCCCAAACAAAATAATAGATAGATAGATAGATCGATAGATAGATAGATAGATAGATAGATAGATAGATAGATAGATAGATAGATAATATATGGATAGATGATTGATTGACGGATAGATAGATGAATGGATGGATAGATAGATAGATAGATAGATAGATAGATAGATAGATAGATAGATAGATAGATAGATAGATAGATGGATAGACGGGCAGACAGATAGATAGATAGATAGATAGATATCCATCTATCATCCATCCATCCATCTATCCATCTATCCATCTATCCATCTATCCATCTCTGTCCGTCCGTCCGTCCGTCTGTCTGTCTATCTATCTATCTATCTATCTATCTCTGTCTGTCTGTCCGTCTATCCATCCATCCATCCATCCATCCATCCATCCATCCATCCCATCCATCCATCCATCCATCCATCATCATCATCCATCCATCCATCCATCCATCCTATCTACTATCTATCTATCTCTATCTATCTATCTATCTATCTATCTATCTATCTATCTATCTATCTATCTATCTATCTATCTATCTATCTATCTATCTATCTATCTATCTATCTATCTATCTATCCCAGTTTTCTTCCAGTACGAGTGCATTGCTGTGGTTTTAAGAGGCGAGGGACGAGTTGTGTTTGTTTCGGTGTTATCTGACACAGAAGCTTGTGTTTAAGCCGGATGGTGGTTTGACTGGAGCCGGTGCGACTGTAGAGTTAGTGTGGAGCTGTCAGCCGTGAGATCAGATGCTGTCAGGCTCGTGGGGAAGAACCGCTGAGATCTGCTCTGTTTGGTCTGTAGTCACAGCTGTCAGACCTCAGCCGTTCCTCTACAGAACCAGATCGACTCGGCTCTGACGTCTCTGCTAGGACGGGAAGAATGGTTGCTAGGGAGCTGTGTGTTGTGTTAGAGTGTCTTTAGGGTTTTCTGAGTGGTTGCTAGGTTGTTGTTGTTAAGTGTTGTGGGTGGTTGTTACTAGTTTGTTTCTTACTCCCAGGCGGAAAAAAAAAGTGCACTTCCATAATGTACTTAAAGTGCTCTATTTTCATGCACTAATTTTGTATTTAATATACTAAAAATTATTCTTTAGTACTTCTTAAGATAATCTTCTAAGTGTACACAAATGTGCTGTTTTGAGACTCCGTGAATCTCTCATACACTAGTGGGTTCAAGTGTACTACAAGTGGTAACTAAATACATTTTTTAAATACAGAGATAGTATGTTAAAAGCACATTTTAGTTCATGTTCACAGAGTCTCAAAACAGCACATTTGAGTACACTTGGAAGATTATCTTAAGAAGTACTAAAGAATAATTTTTAGTATATTAAATACAAAATTAGTGCATGAAAATAGAGCACTTTAAGTACATTATGGAAGTGCACTTTTTTCCGCCTGGGCTGTATAGGTTGGGAATCGAAAATCAATTCCAATTCCAGAATCAGATACTTAAGGTCAGGAATCAGATACTTGTTGTAAAATTAAAATTTCAATACCACCTATCAACTCCCATGTGCATCTTTTTTTTTAGGTGATGAAAAGGGGCTGTTAACAATGTATTTGTCTTTGAATCATTCATTCAAGAGATTCGTTCAAAAACACTGATTCATCCAGTAATGAAACAAGTAAATCTTGAGTGAGTCGTTGAATCATTCCATTCATACATTCCATCAGATTTTGTTTAGTTGTCTATTTTATTCTTCAGAATTGTGAGAGAACTTCAACCTCTGTAAAAAAAATTAAATAAATCCATTTATCCAGAATCGTGCAGCACTATGTTGCACACAAACAGCTCTTAATCGAGTCCAGTTTTTATGTAGCCAGCTGATTTTTATTCTTGTCATTCATCAGCAATTAAATATTTTGCAAGAAGAGACACAGAATAAATATGTTTGGCATCTAAATATTTATTTATTACATTTTTTTTACACTGTCTCCCTAATATTAAAAAGTTATATATGTGCGTGTACATTATAAAGAACCAATTAAGACTGTTAAAAAAATATTTATTTATTTAGTTAGTTAGATAGTTAGTTAGTTTACCATATTTGTTATTTATTTTTACACTGTAACCCTAAATTTAAAAGGCAGCAAAATATTTAATATATTTTTAAAAAATAAATGTTTTAAACATTATATGTATTTAATTATAAGTTTTAATATTTTTCTACTTACTCTTCTGATGATTTATTTAATATTTGATTGGTTCATTTATTTATTTAGACATTCATTTATTTATTTAAATAGATGTTTTATTTATTTTTAAATAAATGCATTTATTACATTTAATTACGTTTAATCTGTTTTATAATCTATTTTGACATTTTTAACAGTATTTTTCTCTGTTCCCTGGTCTACACTAGTTAAAGCGGTTTCTGTCGTTCTGGTTTTGCTGGTCAGTAATTGAAGTCGCAGTGCTGTGCATGCAGTGAATCTGTTTCTGCTGTGCTTTTACTCCACTTTTCTATGGCATTATTTTTTCTGCACATTCTGTGTTTTTTCCTCTGTCTGTCGTCTTTTCTCATGCAAATGTCCTTGTGTTTTGTTAAGCGGTGTTGGTGAGTTAATTGGCTGTGTGCTGCTGAGCAAAAACCCCCTCCAGTCCTGCATCGGCCACTTTCTGTTTCTCTTACGGTCACATGCATCAAATACCAGCGCATTTACCCACGTCACATCTGAGATCGGCCCTTCATTACGCTTGAAAGCGCTCAGCGGGTTAATTGAGCGGAAGACCTCAGGATATGAAAACACATTGCGTTATTGTCCAGAATGCAGGTCTGCAGTTTGTGCTGTTTTAGTAGAAAAGCTTTTTAATATCTCAGTTACAACAGAATTCATTCATATGGCACTATATCCCAAATCTTTTGTAGGAGAGAAGCTTTAAACTTGTGCTTTTTATAATGAAAAAAAAGAAATAATATTAAAGTGTTTGCATGTGCATATGCACAAATAAGATAAAAGAGCTTGCAAATATTACATATTTTATGCATGCACATGCAAACATAAAATATTTAACTATTTTATTTAATTTGATTAGCATAAATTTAATGTCCACAATGCAGGTTTTGTGCTGTTTGTGAATAGTAAAATGTATTTATTATATAATTTCATTTAATCTTTTATTATTTATATATTTTTACAGTTTTTATTCAACATGTCCCTAAAATTTTAAAAAGTGGCTATATATTATAATGTCTAACAAACCAATTTATACTGTTAATATATATATATATATATATATATATATATATATATTAACTCTTACTATTACTGTTAATATGCTGTTAATATTTGGAAAATATTTATTTATTTCGTTTTTATTAATGTGTTTTCTACTCACTATAGTACTGTACTGTTAGATGATTTGTTTATTTTAGTTATTGTAATTTTTTTATAATTTTATCTGTTTTAATAAAAGCATTTCTTTATAAAGTTTATGCTTTTTCTATTATATATGTATTCTAATTTCTTTTTTACACTTTTTCCCCCTAAAACTTTCTACAGACCCATTTGTGCACATGCACATGAAAACATAAAATATTTAATTATTTAATTTCATTTAATCTAATCATCATTTGATTAAAAAACTACTTAATAACCAGAATTCAGTGTTTGTAGTTTGTGCTGTGTAATAGGAAAATTTTAATATTTAATATCTATAACAATAATAATGTTTTATTTAAATAGTGTCTTTCAGGGACCCAAGGACACTTTACAAAATAACTATATTAAATATTAAATCATAAGTTTTAATGTGACTTTAATATGTCATACTTTTTTGTAATGATATTCAAATTAAATAAAATATTAAAATATTTGCATGTGCATATATGATATTTGAAAGAGAATTCATTGTACTGTATATGTAGTTATTTTTCATCATACAGATACTATCCAATATCCAAAAGCATGCACTGAAACAGAAATGTATTTCTGCTTTAGACTTCATTAGTGGCACTTAATATGCTAATTTTGCATGCACACACTGTGAGCGCGATGCATTATGATCTGTAGTCTTTAATCCTACATTTACTCAACCACTCCTGCTCAAATATGACTGTTATGAATAATGAATGTCTGGCGTGGATCAGGAAGGTTGCTGCATGTGTGTGTGGGTGCAGGAGTGTGTTCTTCTGCTTTGATCAGAACGTGGAGTCTGAAATAGCTGCGAGCGTCTCAGGAGAGAATCTCCACCTTTACTGTGAAGAAGCACCTGACTAACACACATCATGAGTTACTGAGGGTTTCTCTGCAGTTATGAGTGAATCCACTACTCTAACCTATTATCTGCTGATTTCACACAGCAGGACTGCAGTTCCCAGCATGCACCACAGCATAAAAAAATCATGCCCGTCACTGCAATGTTTTTATTATTGCTGCTGTTTGTTGCTCTTTTACAATATCTAAATAAGAAAAGAATGCATTTACTGGTAACACTTTACAATAAGGTGTCATTTAGTTAATGTATTAACTAACATGAACAAACAATGCATTTATTACAGTATTTATTAATCTTTGTTAGTGTTATTTAATAAAAATACAGTCGTTCATTGATAGTTCATGTTAGCTCAGTACATTAATGTTAACAAGCACAACTTGTGATTTTAATAATGCATTAGTAATGCTGAAATTAACATTAACTAAGATTAATAAATGCTGTAGAAGTATGTTTTAATCTTAGTTCATGCTAACTAATGAACCTTATTGTAAAGTGTCACCATTTACTTGTTTTTTAGATAATGAATTATGTTAATTCTGTCTTTATTAGTTTTTATTTTTAAAGAAATTATTTAAATCAATTAAATTAATATTTTTATTCACCAAGGACACATTAAATTAATCAAAAGAGACAGTAAAAACATTTATAATGTTTCAAAAATATGTTTTTCGGAATTGAGTTTACATCAATTTTATATATATATTTATTAATCAATTTATTATCAATTATATATATATATATTTTATTCTGTCGTGAAAACAAAATAAACAATGATGTAAAAAAGTCACAACTGGAAAAAAACTATCATCGAGACATAAACTTGCAAAATATAAACATTACAATATTATAATTTGCAATTGCAAGATATAAATTTGCAGTTCTAAGGAAAAAAGCATGAACTAAGAGATAAAAGCAATTACTTTTTACATTTTTATTCCATTGTGTATATTTCATGGTGGCAGTTTCAACAAAACACAGTTATTATAAAGTGTAATAATGTTTCACAATATTACTATTTTTTACTGTATTTTTGATCAAATTAATGCAGCCTTGTTGAGCAAAAGAGACTTCTTACCGACCTCAAACTTTTGAACTTTTGAACCTCAACAACACTATTTGAACATTTATTATTAATATTTTTAAAACGGTAAAATGTCCATGTTTTCTTGTCATAATTAGAATGTTATTTATAGTTTACGTTCGTTCCATTTATAGTACGTTCTCTCTGAACATTATGAGAGCAAATATTACAGTTTTTCTCGTTTGCTAAAACACTGTAACCAGACTTTTGAACTAAAATTTCAAAACCATAACGACCCATAAAACCATAATTTTTCAAAAAGCACACCCATTTCCCTAGACTATAAACACTATTCCCCTGCTTTAACACACGAGTCAGATTTGGTGAACTGTTCCTGCAAAACTCTACACACAAATCCTTCATTTCTCAGCGTTTACACCATGTGCTCATTTAGAAAGCACTAGCATTCAATAGTGTTCACTCAAGTCTGCACAGTTTGAACTCAATAGCACACAATTAACCAAGTGGATAACCTCGATGGATAAAGGGCCAAAGTCAGCTTCTCAGAGGCTTTGGTGCATTTCTCAGATCAGAAATGAAATTATCAAAACTACCTCCACATCATCTCGTCACTTGTGCACATCATAAAATGTTCTAATTCTCTTGAACAAGTTGTGATTGCTTTGGTACATTCATGCAACTGATTATGTACATTTGTCTGCTGTTTCCTATGTTATCATTTGCTAATGTCATGTTGCTCAAAATGTTCTCTGTGCCCCTCAAAACATCGAGTCATTAGTCAATCGTATAAGTCATAAATGCAAAAAGGTTGATCTAGTTGTCATAAACTGTCAAGCACATTTTGTATACGTTATTATTAGACTTTTTGTAAATTTGTCATGAATTGTTCAAGTGAATCTTGACTCTCACTAATGAAGAGAATATAGATCAACCAATGATAAACCAGTTCTCTGAAATATCTCAAAGGTGCATCTCATGATCCTTCAATTGGAAAAACATATATAAACAGAGGACAACACACGAGTTACAAATTCTGATAGTGGACTTTCTCATTTTTATTTTCGCCTTTGTGCACATATTTCTTTTTCTTTTCTATTTCACAATGACATTGTAATGTGTTTTTTTT
>CM041802.1:43597050-43612050 GCA_023376895.1 Aspiorhynchus laticeps
GTTGTAAGACAAAATGAGCCAACCTTGACTGTAAATAACATAAATTAGTCCGGCCTGCTTTCAAATCACAAAATTGTACTTAGTAAAGTAATCTGGATTACAAATATTAGGTAATGTAGTCTGACTACTTTTTGATTACTTTTGACCAAACTCATTTATCACATAGATTTAGGATTATTGTGTACCATACTGATAAATAAAAACCCCTGAAATAACAAAGAGAATGAAAATATGTCTCATTCTTTATCCTGAAATGCATGAGATATTATATTACAGCAGTGTTTCATAAAAAAACAAAAAACAGTAGGGTGTTGATGAAAACCTAATAATTAAAGAAATCCTAGAAATGTCAAATTAAAGTGAATTAAAATTTGACCAATGTGACCATTAATAAACATCAGAGAAACATTTGTCCAGTATTAATAATTAGTAAATGTACTGGATATGATGAAGACATAATTGCATAATTATTAGTCTCATGTATATAAATGGTAGGTTAATGTAGAAAGAAAAAAAAAACATAGGAACTGGGGCGAATCAATAAATTATGAATAATTCACTGCCATTGTGTGAATAATATATAATCATGTAATCCATAAAACAGTAACTTTAATCTAATTGTAAGCATTTTAAAATATTGTATAATCTAATTACAAGTAAATTTCTATTTTTGCTCTTGGCTGTTCAACTAATCACTAATTGTGAATATAATTAGCTTTTTATGATGTTATGAATGCTGTAACTTTAGCAGAACAGAAGGAGGAAAAATATCTTAAAATCCATTAAAAACACACACTTGGCGAACAGCGTTGTAGTGATTGTATCCTGAATGCGAGTGTGTTTTGTCTTGTGTTTATCCTGTAAAAAAATCTGCCAAAATGCATTGTAGTAAACACACAATGTGTGAAAACCAGCCTTAATGACTTACACAGCGCTGCTTCTCCAGTACAGATAGTTTCACTGGAAATCAGACACGTTTGCAGTGTTTCTCTCATGTGTAAATAACATAAATCAGTCCTGCCTGCTGTTGTCACTCAAATATCTCTACAAACGTCTTTCTCTGGAGCGTGAAGCTCAGTTTGCTCCTGTCAGAGGATTGTCAGAGGAAGAAGATGACGTTCTGCCGTCTGCATTGGACCGAGGCCATTATTAATATGCACTGACACTTGTACTTGGCTGCTGATGGGAAAGTACTTAGATTTGAGTATGTACTCTAGGAAGACAATATGTCATTATTAGGGATGGGTACCGAAACTCGGTACTAAATCGGTCTCGGTGCTAAATTATGAAAGACCGGAGTATCGATAAGCTCTGACGTTATCGGTTCTGCTGTCGGTACTGGAGAAATTATGAAAACACACATTTATTGTTGCTACATATATACATTATCTTGCAAATTCTATCTCACCAGAGTTGCCAGCTGTTTTATATGCAATAATATTCAAACATTTGTCTATGATGCATTTTTGCTATTCGTAATTCAGAAGCGAGATCGCGCTCACGCAGAGGAGCTTCAGCACGCGCAACATGAAAGCCCTGTTTAATTATGATAGAATAGAGAACTAACTATTAAAACATATGCACTTTATGCCTGTGGCTGTTATATTAAGCTAAGTTTATTTATTTATTTTTGATTTTGGCTTCTAAGGATTATAGCCGCGTTTCTTCTAGCACAACTTCCCTCCCTTTACAGCGGCGCGCATTCATTCCTCCCTAACCAACACTTAACGTCTGAATCAGCTCAATCGGTGATTGTTGTAAAATGCTGTCTTTACTGTTGCTAAATTGCGGGACATGTTTGATAATAAAACGTTGAAAGTACAATCCGCACAAGAGACGCTGTTTCCCAGGCTGAAATGTGTGTGTGTGTGTGTGTGTGTGTGTGTGTGCGCGCGCGCCCGCGCGCGTGTGTGTGTATGTGTGTGTGTGTGTGTGTGTGCGTGTCTGCGCGGAGCGCTCCAAAACAGACAAGCAGATTACAGTTTGAGCTTCGGGCGCGTCCAAACGATCAAATACACACAAAAATATGTCAAAATGGCCAGCTACGAGAGTATTCACTTAAACACTTTGTCTTAAGTGGACCAAAACTGTTCGGAGAAAATCCGATGTGTGTCAATATATTGCCTTAAAGTGACAGACTGGCGCTTCAATGTTAATCAAAGAATATATATATATATATATATATATAATATATATACACAGTATATATATATATATATATATATATATATACAGTATAACAAAAAGTACCGATAAGAATACCGTTAAAGTACCGGACCGATAAGCAGTATCGATAAGAGTAGTAATACCGTTAAAACCTTAACGATACCCATCCCTAGTCATTATTGAGTTATTCAACGACATAAAATTACTTGATGCCACAGACGTCTTTGTCATGTTTGTATTTGCATGTTTTAACTTAAACGTTTAGGTTCATAGAATGCATTTGAGTCTTACTCCAAACTCATGCACAGAATGCTCATGCACCAAAAATAGTATGTGATTTGAGCATGTTTGGCATACTGACAACTTAATATGATATATTTATTCACCTACCTTTATTTTATGCATACTGTATTATCTATCTGCTATGTCTTACTGTTATTTTGTCATTAAGACAAATTGACTTGTGTGTGTAAGCATACTTGGCAATAACTCAGATTTTGATCCCTATCTGGCATACTGTATATATATATACTATGTAGTATGGATAGTATGTGAGTTGGGCTTTGACCGTGGACTCAGGTTGCTGATCTTGCAAAAGTGTGTGTGTGTGTGTGTGTGTGTGTGTGTGTGTGTGTGTTTATGAATGTATGAATTTATATTTGGTTCAAAACCGTTGATGAAGATGGATTATGGTTACCGAAAAAACTTAGAACAGAACTTCACTCATTTATCTTAGTGTTGTGAGTAAGTGTTATGCATTAAATAAAAAATTAAAAGGCAAAAAAATACTTAATTACACTGAGTTTGAGGAACACAGACTTCTGGGAGCTTCTTTGGCAGCAGCTGTCTCTGTGTATCTGCCGGCAAGAGTGTGTGTGTGTGTGTCTGTGTGTGTGTGTGTGTCTGTGTGTGTGTGTGTCTGTGTGTGTGTGTGTGTCTGTGTGTGTGTGTGTGTCTGTGTGTGTGTGTGTGTCTGTGTGTGTGTGTGTCTGTGTGTGTGTGTGTGTTGCTCTTGGCTCTTTCTTCTTTGGCAAAGTGTGTGTATGAATATATATATACACACACACACACATATACACACACACACACACACACACATATATATATATATATATATATATATATATATATATATATATATCACACACACACACACACACACACACACACACACACACACACACACACACACATATATATATATATTCAACATTTATACTGTATATAAAATAAATGAAAGGGCCTTTTTTGAAATAGTTTTTTCTTGATAAATCCATCCATATTTTATTTCTGAATGCAAAGTGCTTAAAACATAATTTCAGTGATAGAAAACATAGTGTAACATAGTTGAGCAGTTTCTGCAGGTTTATATAAGGGTTTCATTAAGACAAGCCACTCGTGCATGAATATGAATAGGAGTAATTATAATACAAAATAATAAAACTGTACTATGCCACAACAGACTAAAAACATGGGCAAAATATCACAAAATCCTTAAAAACACAAACTTGGCAAGCAGCATTGTATTGATTGCACTCTTGAATGCATCTTGAGAGTGTTTTGTCATCCTGCACACAAAAACCTGCCAAAATACACAGTAGTACAGACACAATGTGTGAAAACAAGCCTAATGACTTACACAACACTGCTTCTCAGGCGGATTTATAGATGTTATAACTGGGAAATAAGACAAAATGAGCCAACCTTGACTGTAAATAACATAAATCAGTCCGGCCTGCTTTCAAATCACAAAATTGTAGTTAGTAAAGTAATCTGGATTACAAATATTAGGTAATGTAGTCTGACTACTTTTTGATTACTTTTGACCAAACTCATTTATCACATAGATTTAGGATTATTGTGCACCATACTGATAAATAAAAACCCCTGAAAAAACAAAGAGAATGAAAATATATCTCATTCTTTATCCTGAAATGCATGAAATATTATATTACAGCAGTGTTTCATAAAAATATAAAAAATGTAGGGTGTTGATGAAAACCTAATAATTAAAGAAATCCTAGCAATGTCAAATTAAAATGAATAAAAATTTGGCCAATGTGACCATTAATAAACATCAGAGAAACATTTGTCCAGTATTAATAATTAGTAAATGTACTGGATATGATGAAGACATAATTGCATAATTATTAGTCTCATGTATATAAATGGTAGGTTAATGTAGAAAGAAAAAAAAACATAGGAACTGGGCGAATCAATAAATTATGAATAATTCACTGCCATTGTGTGAATAATATATAATCATGTAATCCATAAAACAGTAACTTTAATCTATTTGTAAGCATTTTAAAATATTGTATAATCTAATTACAAGTAAATTTCTATTTTTGCTCTTGGCTGTTCAACTAATCAGTAATTGTGAATATAATTAGCTTTTTATGATGTTATGAATGCTGTAACTTTAACAGAACAGAAGGAGGAAAAATATCTTAAAATCCATTAAAAACACACACTTGGCGAACAGCGTTGTAGTGATTGTATCCTGATGCGAGTGTGTTTTGTCTTGTGTTTATCCTGTAAAAAAATCTGCCAAAATGCATTGTAGTAAACACACAATGTGTGAAAACCAGCCTTAATGACTTACACAGCGCTGCTTCTCCAGTACAGATAGTTTCACTGGAAATCAGACACGTTTGCAGTGTTTCTCTCATGTGTAAATAACATAAATCAGTCCTGCCTGCTGTTGTCACTCAAATATCTCTACAAACGTCTTTCTCTGGAGCGTGAAGCTCAGTTTGCTCCTGTCAGAGGATTGTCAGAGGAAGAAGATGACGTTCTGCCGTCTGCATTGGACCGAGGCCATTATTAATATGCACTGACACTTGCATACAACTGAAATGATCCAGGACGTCTCGTTGTGGATCGTAAAGTTCCCCAAGGTGCCTTTCTCTCGTCTGATACTGAGTGCACTTTCTGTGCCTATATTATAAATCACAGCGATTCCATAATGAAAAAAATGTCTTCATCGCGTCGCTGAAGACAGAACTGTATTAAAATCAAGCAGCGTCCCATTATGCTCAGCGGCATGGCATCGTCTAAAGGTTACATGACAAAACAGCCTGGTTTTCACGTCTGTATGATCTGCTAATAGAAATAAGTGCGTTTTGATTCTTCTAGAAGGGGTCAAAAGGAGTAAGCATGATTTTAAGCACAAAACAAGCGGCATTTTATGCATTTATTGCAAAAATAGAGTATAACTGCACTTTAAATGCTGTTTTTTTTATTATACCGTATATTTGCATATTTGTTCACATAAATGGTGTTAAAAAAAGCAGCCATCGAAGCCAAAACATATACTATATCAAATATCAAATAAATATACTATATCAAATAAAGACATAATAATAATAATAATAAATTAATAAAAATAATAAAATATATTTTGTCCCAATATAGTAATGTAGTTTTGACAACAATTCAGATTGATTATTTATTTATTTAAACAAATATTTATTGCTATAAATTACTTTTAGGTCCCATTTCATTTGTTATTTTTAAACTTTTTTTGTCATGTAAAGCTGCTTGAACTGCATTGATTTGTTTAGAAAAGTGCTTTATAAATACAATGTGATTTTATTGATTGAAGACCAGCTTTTGTTTTAATTTAAAAATAATGATAATCATTTTTAAAACAAACTTTAAAAACCTTGGTAACACTTTATTTAAAGCCTTTAAATATTATGCATCATAAAAGTATTTGAATGCATTATTTATGCCGTGTAATGCACCTTATAATGCATTGTATGATCTAATTAATAATTGTAACCTCAGTTATAATACATTATAATACTTATGTATTTATCGTTACAACTTTATCAAGTATAATGCATTAAAACACATCACAAACATTTTAACTTTGCTTACATTTATTTAAGATATAATGCATTAGAATGTAAATTATGAATACTTTTATAATGCATAATACATTAAGGCTTTAAGTGTTACCAAAGATTAACTTTTTTGTATTTGTTGTTTTATATAATTCATTTACTTTTTCTGCTTTTCACAAATATAGTTATAAATTATAAACAATCAGTCAATCGATCATTCGGTCGATTGATCATCAGAATTCAGCATCAGAGCTGTAATTTTATTAATTTTATTTCCAGCTGTCATGGTTTAAAGGATAATTAATATTGAGTAATATTATGGATTTGACTTCACTCACATTATCAGATGCTTTACGGCTGAAACTTAAATATATTCATAATTGGTGACGCTGTTATTGAACTCAGTTGAATCAACATTGAACTGAATTGATCTGAATAATGACTCTATTGTCTTCTGCTTTACAGATGAAATTTAATAAGTTTCATAATTGAAAAACTTTGCATTAAACTTTGCATAATTGAAAAACTTTGGTCATCTGTCACTTTAATTTCAGGGATCGGTAAAGCATTGAATCTGATTGGCTGTTAAAGTTTTTATCATTCATCAGGTGGAAACAAATAATTCTGAAAATGATTTTAATGATATCGTTCCTCTGTGTCGTTATTGTTATAGATGTGGTGTGGAATCTGCTATTCCTTTGCATTTAGGACGATTTTTAAACCTATAGCTGTCATTATAGTTATTGTTCTTAAAGGGACAGTTCACCCAAAAATGAATTCTGTCATCACTGACTCACCCTCATGTCGTTCTAAACCGGCACAAGTTTCTTTCTTCTGTTGAATGTAAATATATTTTGAAGAATGTTGATAACTGAACAGTTGCTGGTACCCATTGACTTCTATAGTATGGAAAAAATACATATATTATGGAAGTCAAAGCCGACCAGTTTGGTTTTTCATAATGTTGTGTAACTATCCCTTTAAATGTTGAAATGAAGCAGTAAATTGATGTCTGATGCTCTCCTCACAGTATTGACGATGCAGATCTCGTTAGGACTGTGAATGAGCGTTTTAGCTGCTGTTGAGGTTAAGTGTATCCGTGCGCTGCCGTTTACTCACTAATTGAAGTTTTAGCTGTTCCCTCCTCCTGATAATCTAAATGAGTTGTCATCAATGATTGATTTACACGGATGTGTGTTTAGCATGCGGTGGAATGGATGCTATGCCGGCTCTGTTTACCTCTCTCGGATGCTGAAGAGCTGGACTTGCTGCTCACGCTCAACATTAACACCAGCATCAGTGCGTTTGCTGGATCAGGCTGGTTTGGGGCTGGTTTGTGTTCCTGTAGTTCAATCGCAACACCAGACTAATGGTTTGATTCCTAGAGAATGCATGTACTGATAAAACACACACCACGTGCACGGTGCACTATAAGACGCTCTGGATGAGAGCATGTGACAAATGCATGAATGTAAATTAATATTTGCAAAATGCCAAGTTAGTGTTATAATGGACTTCATCCAGTAAATTAAACACTACTTGGACAGTAACTTTATTGAGACTAAATCGATGGTTAAAATAATTTACATTTATTCATTTGGTGGTTGCCGGTATCTAAACACTGGGAATTGAGCCTGTAACTTTGGAATTTCTTGTGTCATGTATATTAGTCATTACTGGATTATTAATTATATTAAGATATGAAAATGGTTTGGTCTTTATGTATTTTGCAATTTCACTATTTTATTTTATTATTTTATGCAATGCAATGCAATGCAAATGAAATGCAGAACTGTTTCATGGCCAGTAAACTTTGTCAATTAATTTTCCATCAGGAGGTTATTCATTTTGAGGAGTGGTTCCATCAGGAGTCAAACTGTTTGGTGTTCAAGCTCTTGGACCATGTTACTGGTTAAGCTAGTTATATATATATATATATATTTAATGATTTGTTTTCAGTATGTCAGCAAACAAAACCATGTAAGGTGTTACCAGAATCCCCACAATATTAATGATGGTGTTTATTTATATACTGGCAGTGACGTCATTGTGAATATGTTGCGTGTCCAGTATTTCTGCCCTGCAGGATCATGTGTTAAAATGAATCCAGCACAATATCAATCACAAACACATGAATGCACAGTTTTCTCCACAGCCGCTTCAAAACAACTCAGATTTAGAAAAGCCAATAAAAATGATTTGATAATGATTCGTTTGACCAGTGTCCCAATGAGGGTTATTATAGTTAACTAAAACTAAAACCATTAAAAAATGTTACTTGAATTAAAATAAATGTTAACTGAAATAAAATTAAATATACAACTTGTTTTATTTCAGTTAGTTTCCGAGGTTCCCGTTTTCATTTAGTTTAACTTGACATACTAATAACAACAACAACAAAAAAAACATAATATTGAAATAAAACGTTCTAAAAACTAAACAGACAAATCTAGCTCTCAGTGAATTTGGGTCTGTTTTGACCCAGAAGAGAGATATACAAATTTGTTTAAATTTTTCAAATGCTTTAAGACTCAAAATTCACATCATTTATTTTTTCAGATTTTTTTACAAATATTTTTTAAGACAAAAAATATGACACGTTTCGTATTTGGATAATTTTAATTTCTAGGTCACTGGTAATTCTCAGATAATTCATTCACATGTATTTCTTATACATTTCACGCAATGATACATTCAAATAAAATTTCTCATTAATATTAAAACATTGTCTTTTTTTACATTCAATCATTAATGAGAAGTTGCTGATCAGATACAGTGTTTTTATTTGAAAATTATGAAGCGAAGACTGTTTTAAAAACGACAAAAACTAATAAAAATGACAAAAACACACGACAAAATTACTAAAACTTTAAAATTAAAATGAAACCAGAAAATCTAAAAACAAAATCGAATTCAAAATATTAACAAAACTTATAAAAGTATCTAAAGTATACTAAAATAACACTGGTGATTTTATATACAGTTTTTTTTTCTACTTTTTTTTTATAGTGAGTCTTTCTACTTCAAAATTGCACTTTTAATTCAGTGTTACTTGCCGTTTCTTTGTAATTATTTGTTAAATTTCCTAGTAATTCTGGAGAGAGTAAATCTTACACCAAATGTTCTGCAGTGAGCTGAATCCAGTTCATCATTTGTAATGCTGATCCAGATGCTGCAGATGTGAACCAGCAGATGTTTTCTTCACCTTTTGCTGATGGATGTCACTGAGGTCATGTGACACATGTGTCGTCTCACTATTGCTCGACACAGCAGTTCAGATCCACTAATTGACACGTTTGAGTCTCACTAGTGCTTCTGGCAAATCCACACTGTAAAAAATTACCGTGAATTTAACAGTAAAAAACTGTAAAAATGTTACAGAAAAAAAATAAGTGGTTAACGGTAAGTTCCCCTACTATATACGGTGAAAAACTGTATTGGCCATTACATGTAATTTTACGGTAGTATACCGTTTTTGGAAGTGAAAAAGAATAAATTACAGTGAATAACCGTAAATTGACATTCCCAGAATTCCCTGCGTTACATTTCAAATTTGATGTTTTTTTGTTGGAATAACTATGTTAACTACATTAGGGTTGTATGTTACACCTAGTGTTGTTAAATGAATGTTTATTGCATTATTTCAGTTTCATGTGTCACCATGATGGTGATTAGTGTTTGTGTGAATGACACTGTGCACCTTCTATATATGTTAGTATTTAAAAGCTGCTTGGCTTTGGTTCATCATGTGACTTTCTCATCACCGTCTGCTTTTGGTGGCTATCAGTGTATTAAACAAAGGTACAAAACAGATTTCAGTACTTTAATAGGTTGGTATATTAACATTATATAACATTATAAACCTGAAACGTTGCTACCGTATTTTTTACAGTAAAATTCTGGCAACCACAGCTGCCGTTTTTTTCAGTTTGGCTTTAGAGGTTCCTTCTTTAACATATGCAATCCACAATCCCAAACGAGTGTTAACCTTCCCCTTGTGATGCCATTAGTGTGTTTTCCTCCGGCCGCTTGCGAGCGAGTTCATTTGTCTGTGGGCCGATGGGTTTATTTGATTAAATCAAATGGCAAACGGTGAGTCCTTGTGTGAAGAAGAGCTCATTGAAAAACATGCCGTGCACTGGTGACATCTGTGAACAAAGGAGCCTCACAGACGCACTTCATCAGACCGCTGCGTTTGCATCTCAAATGCCACGCGTCTAAATATGTAAAGAATTACTGACTGTTTCTGTATTTTAAAGCTGTTATGATGCATGAAAACATTCATGAAGATCTCTGATGTTGTTTGGCTGAGGAGAGGTGGATGCCTGGGGAAGTTGTTATTAATTGTGAGTTTTTTTATTTTATTCTTTAAGATTTTAGGTTGAATAATTTTATTTTGTTTAAGGGAAAGAGTGTTAAGATTTACATTTTCCTGCAGTGTGGCAAAAACTTTACAAGTTAACAATTGATATGAATAGTTATGCATGTTAAATATGCAAAATATGCAAAAAAGTATTTTAGATGAAGTCACCTTCCTAAACATTTAATGTTAAATAACCATATAGCACTATATACTGTAGTTATTAATTGCAATTAAGTATCTTAATTTCCATGGAATAATTACTGTTCAAAAGATTGGAGTCAATAATATTTTTTGTTTCTGAAAGAAGTCTCTTGTGCTCATCAAGGCTGCATTTATTTGATTAGAAATACATTAAAAATTGTGAAATATTATTATAATGTAAAACAGCTGTTTTATGTGAATATCTGTTAAACTGTAATTTATTTCTGTGATCAAAGCTGTATTTTCAGCATCATTACTCCAGTCTTCAGTGTCACATGATCTTCAGAAATCATAATAATATGCTGATTTGCTGCTCAAGAAATATTTCTGATTAATATCAATGTTGAAAACAGTTGTGCTGCACAATATTTTTGTGGAAACTGTGATACATTTTTCAGGATTCACAGATGAATAGAAAGTTCAAACGAACAGCATTTATTTGAAATAGAAATTTTCTGAAACATAAATGTCTTTACTGTCACTTTTGATCAATTGAATGCATCCTTGATGAATAAAGGTGTGTGTGAGTGTGTGTGTGAGTGAGTGTGTGTGTGTGTGTGTGTGTGTGAGTGTGTGTGTGTGTGTGTGTGTGTGTGAGTGTGTGTGTGTGTGTGAGAGTGTGTGTGTGTGTGTGTGTGAGAGTGTGAGAGTGTGTGAGTGTGTGTGTGGGAGTGTGGGAGTGTGTGTGTGTGTGTGTGTGTGTGTGTGTGTGTGTGTGTGTGAGTGTGAGAGTGTGTGAGTGTGAGTGTGAGTGTGAGTGTGAGTGTGAGTGTGAGGTGTGAGAGTGTGTGTGTGTGTGTGAGTGTGTGAGTGTGAGTGTGTGTGTGTGAGTGTGTGTGTGTGTGTGTGAGTGTGTGTGTGTGTGTGTGTGTGTGTGTGTGTGAGAGTGTGAGATGTGTGAGTGTGAGTGTGAGTGTGAGTGTGAGGTGTGTGTGTGTGTGAGAGAGTGTGAGAGTGTGTGAGTGTGAGTGTGTGTGTGTGTGTGTGTGTGTGTGTGTGTGTGTGTGTGTGTGTGTGTGTGTGTGTGTGTGTGTCTCAAGGGGAAGCAGTCTCAGCGGGAAGCGTGTAAGCTCTGGGGTTTACCGCGGTATGTCGTATGGGTTGCCAGACCCCCTGCTGATGTGAAGAATGAGCTCTGAGCAAATCCTGCTCGCTGTCGGACTCCGTAGATGAACACCAGCCATCACACACATAAATGATAAGACGTGTTCACTTTGATTCAAAACTCTGGAGACTTCATTGATTTACTATCAACATCTAAATGTTCATTTTCTTCCTAACCTTCCCTCGTGGCAATTGTTGACATACAGTAAGATTATAGACCTGCAAAACTGATCAGATAATTTGCTCTGTGAACAATTCTGTTGAATTACTTTGATTAATTTTAATATTATTTCACATCTCTGACTTCTCTGGTATCTTGTGTAAATCTGAGCACAGTTTGAGACATTTTGAGATATTTTAATTATATTTTATTTTTTGAATAAAACAACTGTTTTAAATAGTAATAATAAAAATATTAATGTTACTGTATTGTTGATTAAGTAAATGTAGCCTTGTTAAGCATAATATTTTTTTTTTCCAAAAACATATAAAAAATATTATTGAAATTGATATAAAATATAGAAAAAGGAAAATAGTTTTTGTTGTTTATTTATTTATATAGTTTTTCTTAATATTTTGAATTAGTTTTTAATATTATATTTTCTGTTTTTAAACTATTTTTTGTTAATGTTTTAGTGATTTTTGTTTTTGTTGGTCATTTTTATGTATTTATGAATTTTTAATGTCTATACAGCTCTTCAAAAAAACATATGACATTATAAAAAAAAAATTTGAAAACTACTAGTATTAACATTTTGGTGATTTTGTCTGTCATTTTTAGGTGTTTTTTTAATTTATTTTTTTATGTCTATATAGTTATTTTTTAACTTCAGTTTTAGTTATTTTAAGACTGAAACACACTCCACGATTTTAGCAATCCTATAAGATCATTGCATGTCACACTGTGTGACATGGATCTAATAAACTTGGCTACGACGTGTGTGTAGACTGTACGATGATGACACCTATTGACTTGTACGATACGACGCACATTTCTTAATTAGAATAAAACATCATTTGCATGCACTAGTGCAAAAAGAGTAATAAATATATTAAATAATATAATATAAACATAATAAATCACACTTTAGCAGTTGTAGTTTTTATGTGTGCCGAAAAAAGTGGAAGCGGCGAAAGAAGAAAGCATAAGAGCTTGAGGTAAGCAGTTTTATGTTTTAGCGCCATGTCGCGTTGATTTCATGCCGCATTTTTATTGGTTGGTCAGTAAACGTTGATCGTAGCAGCAAACACACTCTGCGATGATCATGCTGTATTTCCAAACGCTATCTCACGATCAATTCATACGTATTTTACGAGGTGGCTAATTCGTACGACCTCACTCGTACGATTTTGTACGATTTGTCTAAACCCCAGTGATGGGTAGGTTTAGGGGCGGGGTTAGGTGTAGGTCATTCGTACAAATTCATACGAATTGTGCAACTCGTAAAAAACGTACGATTTAGCAAAAATCGTATGAATTTGTACGAGTGACGTCGTACGAATTAGCCACCTCATAAAATATGTACGAATTGCTGTGAGATCGGCCTGGTATTTCTGACACTGTCAGAAATTAATTGTACGCTATTTTCGGTCACAAGACCATAACAACGACCATCTTTGAACCTACGACACAGGAGCCACGATCACAGAAATCGCCACGATTGTTTCACGATGCCAATCTTTCATCTGGGACAGCTGAAAATCGTGCCGTGTGCATTGCATTGCATTGCATTGAATTGAATTGAATTCAATTGAATTGAATTCAATTGAATTGAATTATTAAAATAAAATAAAATTAAATGAATTAAATTAAATTAAATTAAATTAAATTAAATTAAATTAAATTAAAAAAAAATATTAAAATAAAATAAATTGAATTGAATTGAATTGAATTGAATTGAATTAAATTATTTTATTTTATATTTATAGTAAAATTTGTTTGTTATATAATATTAAATTACTGTTTATATTTGTAATTAATATAGTCAACATTTATTTATTTATTATTGATTGATTGCTTGATTGATTTAAGAGTCGTAACATAGTAGTTGTGCTGAAGTTGGTCATAAGATCTGATAGATCTACTTGAACGATCAATAAACCAGCTATGATCTGATCTAACCGCGGATAGTAAGCTGGTTTAAGGACATTTCCAGCAGTGTATTGATCATATTTGATGTCACACAGAGTTCTTGTGGCCTGCGCTCTCATATTAGCATGCTGTAAGTGCTGTAAGTTAAGCAGCGCGATTGCAGTCACAGACATATGTGACAATCGCGTTTTATTTGCGTCCCGCATTAATAAGAGCTTCGTTAAGAATGCAAAGAGCTCTAATTAGAGCGGCGTGAAGTGTTTGGCCTGCGTTTAACCTTCAATGTTCCCAGCGTTCGGCATCACAAAGCGTTACGCTGATTCGCGTAAATAATTGTTGCCGAATCCTCAGATAATGGAGGATCGCTGGGAATCGTTAGCGGCTGTTTGGCTTGTGTCAGTGCTGATGAAACTCACAATTAAAGCTGTTATTAAGAGCAGTGAAGTGTCCTGAAGGTACATCGTCTCTGCTGCTCTCACAGGGACAGAATGCTGAACAGTGTTATTTACTATCACTGATTATAGTATTTATTAATATTTTGAATTTGTTTGAATTTTTTGAATTGTCAGTTTTCATTTTAAATTGTTAAAGTTTTAGTAAATTTGTTTTTTTCTTGTTTTTGTCTAGGCCTAAATAGATCTTATTCATATTTATTTCGGTTTTAATTTATTTTATTACTTAAGGTTAAATTAAAATAAAATGTGGACGTATGACCGCAGGCAACTTGTTGAAATAAAATGTTTATATTATATTATATTATATATTTCTGTAATATTTTATATTTATTTATTTATTCTAGTTTTGATTTTAGTTTGAGTTAACTGTTAAACCATGGTAAACTGTTAAAGGACATTTTGTAACACAAGCTAAATTGAGAACATGTTGTAGCGTAAATGTTATTTAATGTCCATAATATTGTATTTTGCATTATTTTTTATTTACAATATGTTTTTAAGAATTATAGACAGGCCAAGTTATACTAAATGTTTTCTGCTCACCAAGACTTCATTTATTTGATTAAAATAGAATAAAAATTGTGAAATATTTTTATAATTAAAGGGGTCATATGATGTGATTTCAAGTGTTTCTTTCTCTTTGGAGTGTTATAAGCTGTTCCTGCATAGATAAGATCCCTGAAGCTGCAAAGACTAAAGTCTCAAACCCAAAGAGATATTCTTTATCAAAGTTAAGACTCTGCCACGCCCTCCTAAAACACCTCATTC